>JAMKCH010034129.1:0-15670 GCA_023653785.1 Ophioderma brevispina
ATTTAGGAATGTTGAAAATTAAAAGAATAATACTAAAGTTAAACTAAAATCATGAATATTCCTGCATTTTTATAAAAATTGAGTGCAGCTTCAAAACGAATTTACCAACTGTGTACTTTTTATTGACTGTTGTGAAATTTGTGTTCTGGCACTATTTTAGCTTCCAAGCGGCTTTAAGGGCACCAAGAGAGGCCCCTTTGACCTTGACACAACCAGGGGTCGGGTCCTAAGGCGGGCCCGGACCCCACCAGTTCAGTTTGTTTTGGGACTTCGGGGCAAGCCGCTTGCGGCGTAATATTAGATCATGCCCAAATCTGGTACAGGAATCGGGAAACTTCTAGAGCGTGCTTGCCCCCCCCCCCCCGACGGTAAGGTCTGGTTACGCCCCTGCGAATCTCGTCCCATAATAGAAATTGCTAACTTCCACGAATCGCTCACAGCGAGGTCGAGCCTCGCATCTTGTTCATTCTGTTTTAATAACAATCTGATGGCCCTACCCACTTACGTAACTGCCGAGTACATGACCCACAATAGCTCGTACTCATTGAGCAACAACGTCGCCCGTACAGGTCAGTAAGGAATAAGCGTCAATCCGTCATTTGAATTGGCCACATATTCAAATAACCCATAAACGCCCATATATGAAAAAGTCCCCCCCCCCCCCCGAGGAAATTTTCCCAATCACGAAAAAAATTCTTGAAATACATAAAAACCGGCAGTTTAATCTTAACAAGGCTGTCTGACCGAGTGGCGAGCTAAACCGCAGACACCTGTGTTGGAATATAGCTATGGCTGTTAAGTATGACAAAGCGTGGTCAAAAGTATTATTGCTTTACGGTAGTCCGCTGGCGATATAATTCAGATTCAGACTGCCTTGACAAGGCTAACTGCCGCCACGAGAACAAATTCGCCTACTTAGCAAAAAAACCACTTCCTCCAGCATCACCTAGGAAAATACGACCACCATACCTATCCGCCGTCGCAATGTCATGGTCCATCTCATGCCGCCTTCTACAAGCATAAACTCCTTTCAACGACGTCGGCAACACGGCTACTTATTCCTCGCATCCACCACACCGAATAGCCCAGGTCTGGTAAGGCCCGTAGAAACGGTACCACAGGAGGTGTTCGCGGGCAGTCCAAACCCCACCTCCACGTGGTACCAGACGGATTGCCCAGGCTTACCAGTGTCGTTCCAGCACGGGTTAATGCTCGGAATTGATAGGCCTATCAGTGTCGTTCTAGCATAGGTTTACAGCTTGAATTCACCAGCAGTGACTTGAGCTTGGATGCGAGGCTGCAGACGGTCTAGTTCCCAGCGACTCGAGCTTAGAAGCGAGGCCGGAGACAACATGGGTGAACGGAGACGGTATTGGTCTGATACCAGATTGACCAGGGTTATTCTTACCAGCGCTACTGACGCTTGGAAATCCAGCGACTATAGAACTAAGATGTGAATGGGCTTGGAGAATTCTTGGAAAACAGGCTGGTGGCTCCGTAAAGATACTCTTTCTATTGTTTGAGTTGCAAGCTGCAACGGGCATGCAGTACCACCTGTCTACAAATATGAATAGAATTACGTAGTGTATTATATGCTGTATAATCTCGGCAGTTGGAAGCGCCATTCTAACCAACTACAACAACAATAACAAATAGCAGTCAGTTGTCTGATGATCGCACAAGCATGAAACTCTGAGTAACAACTGCCGTTTTCTCCCACATGTTTTAAAGCGGCACTGGCACATTTTCAGAAAATATGAAATTTCTTGAATTTGCTCACAAATTATAGTCTAGGCCATTGGAAGAATAGAGATATAATCAGGTCAAAATATAAGTCCCCATGACAAAGGTACATTTTTCTGGAAAAGTTAGGCCCTTTAAACTGGTTTATAGAAAAATGTAAATTTACACTGCAATGTTACACATTAATGTGCACAAAAATAAATCACCAAAAGTTAACCTTTTCCCTGAACGATGTCATTTTATTAAATTTTATGACAAATCAAAAGTGTGATTTTACAATAGAGAAAATCACGGAGAGAAGTACCGACACGTCTAGTACAACACAAGAATACCACAGACACTTGACTTTTGGTGCCAATGGATAGCTCTCGTCATCTTCTTTCCGTTGCTACCAAAATGAGTACCAACATGCCTAGAATTACGTCAGAATGATGTTATAAAGTTCACATGTCAGCAAAACTGTCAATTTCCATAGTACACAGTATAGAATGTTCTCCTATTCCCAATGACCTTGAACCATTATGGGGGCTATAGCGCTTTAACTAAGGTCGGAACCTATGGAAAATATTACTTTTTTCCAATCCTTATAAAGAGACAAACATGTTAATTTACATTAAAATACAGTTTGACTCGATTTTAATTTTTCCCTGTAGTAACATTCCCCTCCTTGAGGAAGGATTTCGGGTGAAATACCCAGATTTCAATAGATTTTAAGGTTTTAATTGTCCCATTCCCTTTGTCATATAAAAAATGTCTTAGGTACAAAGATACCCAACAACTTTCTTTTCGTGATTTATTTCTAATGTGCGTATTTTTTTAAATATTATAAAAACAAATAAAAAACAGACAGTAGGAGAAATCGCATTTCGTGCTAAGTATGTTCTACACAATTTTTGACGACTCAAGTTTCTGGAACGTACCCCTTATCTATCATTATGTATGAGCTTTATTCTGTTAGTTTTTTTAAGTTTTACTAAAACGACTTTCTGCTTACTCGGTTTTCGTGGTGTGTGTCTGTATTCCCACTTCAGGCACAAAATTGTGTTATTATTTTATATTAGAGATTGCAATAATAGTCAAAGATATATGGAAGAACGCCCATAAATAAATAACACACAGTTATTTTTTTTCAGGATAGTTGCTTAATGTTGTAAGGAGCAACATATCAAAAGTCCCCGAGAGTCCCCTTGTGCTATTTGAGGAATAAGGGGGTAAAGTTTGTACACGGGACAGATATTAAGTTCTTTAAATAAAATCCAGTTTTCCGATGAGGGCGCACTCAATTTTCAAACCATTTTATTTTTTTGATATACATAATGCTTTTCCATACTCTAATCACGTGATGTGAAATCTCAAAAGTCTCAACTTTGTTATAAAGTCCGGATCGGAATTTTGATACACGGTATCCTAAAACACGGTGCATAAATGTTTACTGCATGAAAATGAAAAATTCGATTCATCTCTAACTTTGCAATTATCTTTAGTTCCAGATGACTATTTTCAATTACTACATAACTATGCACTACAGGAAATGTGGACGATAACAAAGTATTGTACTTGTGTAAGCGCATGAACAAACTTAGCAACTGGTTTTCGAATACAAATGAAGAGCGCCGCTCATTACTGAATGGTGACGTCATATTTGTGATACAGCTTGGGGAGATTTCGGGAATTCTCCAATGTGTGCTCATGACGTTCGAGAGACTTCTTAGACCACAGGTGGTCAACATTATATGCACAATGATAATGGGAGGTCTCGGCTAGCGGAAACTGAAAACAGATTTCAAATCAGACTTTCCGTTGGTGAGTGTTGGTGTAGTCTTTGTGTTAGTAACGTTGCGCCATGAGTCAATCCCAGAAATTGAGGGTTGAAAAGGCACTCCTAAATAATCGTAGATTATCCGCGATGTAATGTGACTAGTGAGATGTATGTACTATTTGTGTCGGTGTCACTTTGGTCAATTCTGAACACACTGTCTCATCTATGCAGGGTGACATTTACGTTTACTACATTGCCATTGCAAATGTGTATGGCTATTTCTCGGCAGTGGAACCAAGTTTGAATTGGGAAAATGCAATGGGAGTATTGATACGCATAATTATATGCGTAGAGCTATGTTTTGACTCTGAAGGGTCAGTTGCGGCGCGGTCAAACATTGTTTGCATGACGCGTGCTATGTACACACAAAGATTTACTGCATTAGGTCGTGTGTATACTGCAACGCGGTTCATTTAAACTTAGGTCAGTCAGCCGTGGCTTGATCGAGCGCTATAAATAGCAGAGAGTCTTCTGGTTATTTGCATAAGTAGGAATATATTACACCGGCGCGAAGTGTCGTTGGTGACAAGCGTCGGTGACTAGAATCAATTTACGCCTACATTAAAGCCTTGTACAGCTTCAATAGAGGAGGTTTGTTTGTGAAATGACCCTGTACAACAATGTTCAAAGCAAACAATAGCTGTACTATTGTGACACTGGCCGCGGCTATGTAAAACGACCCGCAAAACTGCAAGCAACGGAATACAAAATTTAGGCCAACACAGGCATGACAACCAGGTGGTTGATCAGGATTGCGCGAATGCCGACATTCTGCGGGTAGAAGTTCTGCAATAATAATTTTTGTATATCTAGAGTTTTGAAAGTGTTGCGTGAAAGTATATTAGATCTTTCTAATAGGGATTTTGAGTCCATCTTTTTTTCTTTTGAAAGAAAATTACGAATAGTGCCAATATAACACGATGCTCTCTTGTTTACGTCTTCCCCATGGATTAATCTAGGAAAATAATGTCTTCGTGCATGCGCAATCGCTTGCAGTCGAAAATAACCCGCGAAGAGTTGATTGCTTATGAAAAGAAAAGGTAAAAATGGACTCTGTTGCGGAATTGGCGACGTGCAAGCGGCGCAGGCGGGCTAGGTATGGCCAACGGTCTCAGAAATTAAAATCTCAATCATGTGGTTACTTGACGTGTAAAGTTTTGTTTTTCATGAATCATATGTAAGCATACAGGAGAATCCATATCTCAAGTTCAGTAATACTTCAATTTTTAAAAACAAATTTCTTGGAGGAAAATACATACAATAGCCATCAACTCCGGCTTCTGCAATTTTTGCTTTGTGTCTGAAGGCATGATGGGTATAGAACAAAAATTAAAACCCTAAATGAGACGATCAAAACAATTTTACCTAAAAAGGGATCAAAAATGTTGATGTCTGAAGTTCCAAATTCACTAGCCCCCAGAGAACACCATTAAGTGATGAAAAAAAATGAAAATATGTCACACAGCAAGACATAAGAAAGCCCATTATTTAATAAACTTAGTGCCATTCTGCACAGTGTCAGGATTACATGATCGTCTGAAAATTAATTATACAAATTTTGAAGGTTTTATTTGCAATAACAGAACCTTTTTCACAGGGGGGGGGGCGGCCCAAGATAGCGTCGTTTTTGCCGTTCCCATAGGTGTAGCAGTAATCACGAAAAACTTGAACAAATATTCTAAAGTCGAAAAATGTTTAATATCAATATTTTTCCACTCAAAATCCGTTGGAGTGAGAATTCAACTCCAGGTAAGTATTTTTTGTATGATAACGGTACAAACGGGATCCATTTTGAACGAGGCTGGTTTGACCTCATGTGCAATCGCAGGGTCACCGCTATTGATAGTGCGGACCATGTACCAGCCCGGTACCAGTTTAGCCGATGCCCACCGTGGAATGATTCGTTGACCTGTGTTAGCAATCCTCTCAGGTCCGGTCTTAAAAACGAATTGATGATAGTTTTGCACCACAATTATGCACCACCGGGACTAAAGCAAGGCAATTTAGATCGGTCGCGGGTCCGTACGGGAATTCCCACTCGCCACCGTACTCACTGATCTATTTATAAAACGCGCACAGTGACTTCACTGTTCAGGCTCGTCCAAGGACTCGTTCGGCAGTTTGCGTATGAATGAGCTTGGCCGCAACCGCCTGCTTTTTCATAACAGCGTATCTTCTCCACTATATCGGTCAGCTTTTTAAAAATTTCGGTACCCACAAACACCTCCAATTGAAACCATACCCTTGACATTGAGTTGGTATTATGAAAGGGAGGACGGAATAACTTTAGCCCTGGGTTTAAATCAGGGTTATTCCTACATGAGTGGACCTTTTTTCCTCCCAAAATGCTCTAAAATCTGTTGTAAAGGGGAGAAATTCCTCTTGAATGGGCCCTTCCGGTGTAAGAAGTTTTTATTGTCCGCCGTACTCACATCCGGAGATTTTAGTCCTAGATTTTTATAGTCGGGGGAAGTACAATTCTAGAAACTACAGTCCGCCAGTGACTATATGTTACTAGATTGAAAGTCCGGCACATGGGGATGCAAGTCCGGGTGTACTATCACTCTTTGAGGAATGCAGTGTCCAAATATGACGGACTTCATCCCTAGTGAGATGGGTGTGCTGGTTCGAGATTGACTATCATTCTGTAGCAGTTGCGGCGCCACGGAGGGAGGAGAAATTTGCGCCCCCCCCCCCTCCATGTTAAAATTAGGCCAAATAGAACATTTTGGCTTTAAAATCGCAGGATTTGCGCAATTCAATACATTTTAACTGTTAATTATAAACAGAAACATACCGGCACGATACGAGGAACTTAGGGCGGAAAGTCATTATCTCTTTCTGTGCGCACCTCAGAGTAACTGTTCTTAGTTCGTCTTCTTCCCTGTCCTTTATCTCAATACTCGGGCGTCTGCTCGTTACATTGGTAGCCATTCCAAATATGCAAAAAACCTGGGTTCGAACAAAAATTGATGGCGCTTCTACTCTCTGGAAATGTCCTCATTCTCTTCAAGTTTGACGGGTTCCGGACACAATTCTTGTTTTCTCGTATTCTGTTAAAAATTTTGACTCGCTGAATTCATTTTCGTATTGTTCATGTCTAACATAATTATCAGTGCAAAAACTCATAAGTTTAGTGTTCGATCATTCACTAAATTGTCATAAAATGAATTCTGCAATGTTTAATACATAATTATCAACAAAAACTTATGCATCAATGCTTTTGGGTAAATCAGAGGTAATATAGTTTTCGGCTATATTATTTGAGATCTTTTGAGCATATTTTGATCAGCTTACGAAGCTTTGGAAATGTTCATGTTTTAACTTTAAAAAAAGTTCTGAAATCTTTCAAAAGATGAACACACTATATTCCCAAATGTTACAATGTGTTAAACTCAAGTGTCAAATGGGAATCAAGCTGTTTAAATTATATCTGTTGTGTTAAGTCTGGAAACCCGGGTGTATGCAATCAGAATACTCTCACACATATTAATAAGTAACAATTTTAGTGTAAATTCAGAACACTTACTTTTTTGCGATCCGTGTATACTAATCCATTATCTCAGTAGCTTACAAAAAAACATTTTGCTTTAAACACTTCCAACTTTGCAATTTGTAGCCACTGATTCCTGTAATCAGAAGTATGTTTCCAAAAGTTACCCAAATAACATTTAAATCCACTTCATACTGCATTCATACAAAACGTTTACATTTTCAAAATCGAAATAACGTTATCTAGTTTTTAATAACGGTAGTTTATATTCTCCTCCATACTTAATAAATCTTAAATGATCTTTAAAGATTTCATTATAATTTGAGATGGGTAAAAATTTGCATGAAAAAAGTCCGTAGTTTTCCACCCAAAAACTTTTTTTTTTTTTTTTTCTATTGATGAATCTGTTAAAACAGTTCATCAATAGAAGTCCCAATCAGTTTCACTTTTTTGTCTTTCTGATATAATCGTTTGATCAACATTTTTATAAATTATAATACATGTTTAATTTTAGACCAAAAAAACCACCTCAAACGTGTGTTTATTTTCAAAGTTATAAATTTAAGAAGTTTATGAGTTTTTTCCGCTGTAACAAAGCTTCTAATTAATAGAACAATAATTAAAAACATTAATTATTCATCATTATCACGTAGGATACGCCGACTTTTAAAGGGATTGGGTACGATTTAAAAGAGATGAAGTTTCATCTTGACAGAATGGCCTTCACGCCAAATTTTTGTAATCCTACATTTTCACTCCTACCTTCCAAACCAAACTCCCTTTAGCTAAGATTTCACAGGATGAAAAAATACCCTTACTTCTGATACCAAGATTTTGACCGCTTTTCGGTAAATCTGGGATTCCTGGGATGAGAGGTATACCGATCGAGCCACGCTCTTTATACTTCATATGTATCAGTCTGCTTTGAAATAGCTACCGACCGACCTCGTCCCCAAAACGTTACATTAATTTTTTACTTTTTACTGCCTGTGCCAAGTTTACTAAAACTATAAAACAATCTTTCACACTGGCTTTGATTGACTTTGATACCTGGCGGGCCATACACAGGCAGGACCAATCCAATAAACGACGCCCCTTTTTGGGTATATAATTTGTTAAAAATACAAGCTTCTCCTGGAACGCTGTATATCGCCTCTGAACATGCAGTGTGTCATAACGGTTGAGATGAAATACAATCTTATGAGAACTTGGCGCGTTCTGGTTCTTTTCAGCAAGTTTGGAAATAATAGCACTTCAAAAACACACCAATGAAACATTTTAAGATTTGACAGAATGGGTTCAAAGTAACAGAGGGGTCAGCCAATAAGGCTCAGGTCCGAGGTTCTATGTGACCACTACAACTTAAATGTGTATTGCGTTTCCGAATCGGTTGAAGATTGTCTAGACGTCTGTTAATTACAGACCAATCTAGCTTATGCGGGCTCTGCAGCGGCACGACCGTTGTAGCGGCCACAGCCTACAGCCAATTGAAAAGAAGCTATCTCTCTTTGTATCTTCTTGCGGGGTTGCGGTCATTTATTATTCCGAAGGTCGTTTATTCCGAAGGTTCGTATATCCGACGTCGTTAATCCGAACACGGAAATTTCTATACCTACGTCAGGCATTAATTCAGTTTCGTTAATCCGAACATTTGTTTCTTTATTCCGAAGGTTTGTTATTCCGAAGTGTTCATTAATCACGAAGTTGCGTGTTCGAGGGTTCGTTGATCCGAAAATGAAATACGGTTGGTTGATCCGAAAAGAGAACCTGCCGGGTCGTTGTTACAAAAAGAAATAAGTTCGTTGATCCGAAAATGAAATAAGGTCATTGACCGAAATGAAATAAGGTTCGTTGATCCGAAAATGAATAAGGTTTGTTGATCGCAAATGAGAAAAAGTTCATAATCCGAAAATAAATACGGTTCGTTAATACGAAAATGAAATTGTGTTCGTTAATCCAAAATTGTTTTGAAGTTCATATTTCTGCCACCAGAAAGAAGAAGACCAAATTCTTTAAAATAAACCCAGTTACGTTTTCGGAAGAAATTTAGAATTAAGAAAGATACGAATGTTGAAGCCCAAAAGATAATTTGGGAAGAGGTGTTTTGATGTTAAGCAGCATCCATTAACCTGCTCGATTTTCCGAAACCTTAAACAAAAACAGTAAGGATGAACCCGATTCTGCTGCTTTACTCTGGAGAGATTTTACAGAAAAACTTAAAACTTCATTTTCACTGTTACCGAACCAAGGATTTGTTCCAGAAAATAGCAACATTGCTACGATTGGTAAACCTTTTCTCCCGTGAAAATTGGGAATATGAACAACCAGATTGCACTAACCCTCTCCCATAAGAGGAATGTTTATTGCTATAATACGCCACTGTCCGTGTCACTTAAATAGTCCACTCAATCTAAAGAAATATATTAGGTACACCTGGGCAAAATTGCTACAGCTACGAAGGTTTTCTTGCTGTAACTAGGCAATAAAAGACCTCCCAAACAACATACCAAAAAGGTAGAAAAAAGGAAGCCTGGCAAGACAGATGCTAATTTGCATTTATCTTACGTGGATGTATACGCCCATACTTCGACAAAGGTATAAGCTCATAAATGTATGTTTAGGGATATTTTTCCATTTTTCTGTTCGTATTTGAACATGCTTTGCATGGCTAATGCCTTCAATGTGTGTAGCACTTGCAATTGGATATATTAAAAAGTTTAAAGTGAATGTCATTAATTATTCAAGATGGCCGCAGTTTTCCCGCCTAAATTTATTTTGCAGTCTGATATTTATCAGACTGCAATCGGGATGGGGAGCAATTTATTATCAGTAATTTATTTTCAAACACAATTGGTCACTAATGTCTGGGGGCACTCCTTTGCAAAGTGATGGGTATAGGCCTTTGTGCCTCGGCAAGGTGAAAAAATAGGATCTCCTTTTCGGGTTTCTCCCTTCAACCCCACCTGGATATCCACGCCCCAGGTCCTTTCAGATACAATGTACCCATTCGGTACCTCAAGAGCTGAATAAGATGGTGCCATCCCGTATGAAACTTTGAGAATGGGGCCAATGACGTTAAAAAACCGTGAAGTAAAATAGAGGAGTGCCTCTT
Source organism: Ophioderma brevispina (assembly GCA_023653785.1). Lineage (NCBI taxonomy): Eukaryota > Metazoa > Echinodermata > Ophiuroidea > Amphilepidida > Ophiodermatidae > Ophioderma > Ophioderma brevispina. The sequence continues at coordinate 10,168 of JAMKCH010034129.1, forward strand.
TTCGAGAGTTCAAATTTGCCATTTGCCATGCATTATAAATTGCTGCCATGAAATTATAACAATTGGTTTAAAACTGGTGGCACGTAGGCTGCGAAATTTTTGAATTTGGGTTTGTCAAATCTTTTAAAAGTGGATAATTTTATGTTTTCAGTGATGAAATAATGGCAATGGGTGAGTTCTGGGGGGTGAGATTGTGATAGTGCGAAGGGCCCATTTCTGTGTGATGTTCACTTTGGTGAGTCGTGAATGAAATGATAGTTGGAGGCCAGATGATGTTACAGTAGTAAAGGTATGGGGAAGCTCCTGGCAATGGCAACATCCATACAGAATTCTTGAAGAATATGGCCCCCGAAGCTGTGCGATGGCTCCAACTCTCCTTTCTACTTTGCATGGGAACGTCACCTATTATTCCCTCCAGATGGCAGACTTCAAAGGTCATTGCAATCCTTAAGCCGCAAGAAACCACAAATGACCCCAAGAGTTACAGACCCATCTCGCTTACTACTCACAATCTATAAGAGCTGCTTGAGCGACTGATATACTCGGCAGGATCAATGAATACGGTCGATGCAAATTTACCACCCCGCACCCATGCTGGATTTCGAAGAGGTTAATCAACAAATGATCAGATAGCAAGACTTGTCAATGACATCGAGACAGCCCTTCCAGAAGAAGCAGAAGTTTTGAGGCATTCTTTATAGACCTAACTGCTGCGTACGATACAATCTGGACACCGAGGTCTTCACCTCAAGCTAGTACTCAAAATCTTCCCCTGATGTCAAGCTTGTCAAGTTATTATGCTTCTCATGCCAAGACAGATCTTTCTCCTGGAACAGATCAAATGGGCAACGCAGTAAAAACGCAAACTTCGGAATGGTGTCCCACAAGGTTCTGTCCTGGCCACCCAGTCTCTTCAACATGTACGTCTCAGATATGCCAAAAGATTGTTCGTAGTACTACTCCTACGAAGACGACACGGCACTTGGACTAGCTGCTGATTGCCTTTGAGTCCTTAGAAACAATGTTGCAGAAAGACCTTAATCACTGTAAGCCAATTCTTCCACCGATGGGCACTTGAAATAACTCTGCAACCCAGAGCAGCACTGTTTCCCACCTTGCAAATCGATGTACAAAAAGAGAACTTAAAACAATCATTCTAATGGAGAAAATCTGTCACATGACCCAACACCGCAGTACCTTGGGCGCACAATGGACCGCAGCCTTACTTTCAATTAACACCACACCAGGCAGTCGGTGCCAAGACTCAGTCTCGTTCAACCTCCTCAGAAGGCTTGCAGAACTGGATGGGGTGCATCCTTTGACACCATTACATCATCAACTGTTGCCTAGGCATACTCCACCGCTGAATATTACGCTGCACCATAGGAGTCACAGCGTCAACATTCACACAAGATTGATGTCGGTCTGAATGATGCAATTAGACTTGTTACATTGTACAAAATAGGGAGTAAAAAGGGGAACGCTCTAAAAAGAGTAAAAATCTTACTCGAATGGAGTAACTTTCACCAAAATGGATTGAATTATTACTAATTTCACTCAAAATGGAGTGAACCATTTTTACTCCATTTCGAGTAAGTTTTTACTCTTTTTTAGGCAGAGCGTTTCCCCTTTTTTAACTCCATTATTTTTTAACAGTGTAGTGGTTGCCTTTTGGCGACGCCTGTAGAATACCTTCCAATTCTGTCTGGAATAGCTCCTGCAAACCTTAGGGAGGAACCTTCAGACGAACAAGCTCGCCAAGAAATGCATGATGAACTCTGGGTAGCCTAATCCCAACCACCAACACCCTTATGAGGAGATCATAAATTCCACCACGGAATCACTTTGGCTACCCAATCCATGACACTGCAGTCACAGTATCACTATCGATCAACCTGGATCAATGACAGATGGTATCGATGAGCAATGGTCATCCTCTACCTTTGAACGCTAAAAGCAGTTTGTGGACAGCCCATCTAGCAAGCCCAGAGACTGTGACCGTGATTGGAAAACATGGGTCAACCTCAACAGTCTCAGAACTGGCGTTGGTCGTACAAAGAACTTCACAAGATCGGAGTAGAGAAACCTTCACCAAACTGCGATTGTGGAAGAGCCACAAACCATTATCCACATCGTAGATGACTGTGAGGTCCTACAAGTCCCCAAGAGGCTTGAATTCCAGGCCTGATCAACCTGGGATGATGAAACTAAAAAAGCTAATCAGCTGGCGTTAAAGACGGATCTTTCCACTGTGATTTGGGACTTGGCAGCGAACGAAAAAACGAACGGGGGAGAACTAGTGTTTTGTATAAGTGATTTATATTTAAAAGGTGTTAGTCTGGAAAGGTGGTGTTTACACATCTGGAGATTGTATACCAATGCGTGCGACGCTTTGGTAGTGACAGAGTTGATGTGTTCATTCCATGTGTGTTATTTTGTCGTCGATTGTGATGACAAGAAATTTGGTTGAGTGTACCTGGGGAGATTGTCTGGTTACCTATTGTTAATTTTTGGTTGTGATTAGTGTTAGTGTTGTGTGTAGAGAAAAGCATGTAGTTAGTTTTTAAATAAAACCATTGATAGAAAGTTTGTTATTAGCCCGAAACCAGTCAGTGATTTTATCGAGTTCATGATTCATGTACGTTAAAAGGTGCATTAATGTTAGGGTTTTGATGAAAAAAATGTTTGTGTCATCTGCAATAAGATTAGTTTTTAGTGTTGTTAGAGAGATGTTGGTGAGGGTCATTCCATGTAAATGATGAAAAGTAAGGGAAGGGGGTCCAAAAGGGGGGGGGGAATGAGCCTTGCCGGGAACGCCAACTGTGATAGGTTTGATGGATTATCGGTGGAGTTAACGTATATACTGTGTGTATCGGTTAGTTAGGTAACTCCTGAACGACTCCAAGACTATACTCCAAGTCTTCAATCAGTTCAGTGTGTAATATTTCAAGCAATAAGCCTGATGAAGACCCAACGCACAGTTTCGAAAATTATTACTAAACAAAAAGAACACCACAAGAAGCAACCGTTTTCCCCGTTTGTGGCACTTATATATATATATATATATAATATATATGAATATAATATATTATATATCATATTTAACTATCATATCTCTCTCTTTCTCGTCCTCTCCTCACCTCTCTCCTCCCCCCTCTCCTTCTCTCCTCTGTCTCTCCACTCTCTCTTCCTCTCCCTTCTCCCTCTCTCTCTCATACCCCCCCTGCTCCTCTCTCTCTCTTCTCTCTCTCCGGGATCCTACTATCTCTATCAGTCTCTACTACACTACGCTCTCTCGATCTCCGACCCATTCATCGTGTGCCTATCAATCTCAGTCATTCGATTCATGCAAACAATCTCGCGTCTCCCGCATCCGGGGGTATATTAGAGAGATGGAAGAGAGAGAGAGAGAGAGAGAGAGAGAGAGAGATTGGCGACTGGCTAATATCCGATACATGTAGATCGTCCCATCAGTGTAGAGAAATATATATAAAAAAGAAATGATTGCGTCATGAATGATTGTGCGACCTCATAATCACATCATTGTCAAGTCACAATGTCTTCTTTTATATATTCTTCTACACTGATTGGATGATAAACTTAAAACCTTATTTCTTTTTCGAATTAAAACGAACCATCGGATTAACAACTCTATTTCAAAAACCGCTATCATTTTTGGCCCGTGGCTGTCTCCCGTTACCGTGCATCCCCCAGGATCCTCCGACTTGCCCATGTGTTTGTATTCTATATGGTCTAGTAAACCTGAACAATTGAGTCGTAAACTTTTTAAAAAAAAAATGGATGCATAGCCCCGAGACGTCATTTTGATGACGTCATCAAATATTGGCGAAAAATATTTAAATTTTCAATGATTTATTTCTCTCGCATATTCGGATAGCGCAGATAACATATTTGTTTATTGTCTTCACCCCTCAAGTCGCAAACGTTATTTCGTTTCATTTTTTATTATCAGTTTTTTAAATATATTTTTCCCCATTGACTTATGTACAAACAGAAAGTTTACGGCGATTTTCTTCTCAACTTACTGATTTTACTTGTTTTTTTTTTGGGCATGAAAAAAAGTAATCTATTTTCTCTGACAAACATACTTTGCAACCACATTAACCCTTCTTTTTATTTTTTTTATAAATGAAACAATAGGTGTATCTGAGCAAGAATTGAAGTTTATTTCCAAAATAATATTTTTTAGTATAGACATATGGACGAAAATTATGACGTCATCAAGATTAACCTTTGGGGGTAAAAAAATTCGAAATATTTATATGTTAACTGACCTTGCCATCTTTAATTTCATTCCAAAGCATATTTTTGAACCTTTAACCCACTTCATAGATGAGTAATAAAAAAAGGCCAAACTGATCTATTTTACATTGAGCCCATTGAGACCACGGCGAAGGTGCTAACCCACCTCCGCATTTTGTTTTTCGCTAAAATAACTCAAAAGGAGGGCGAGAGAATGTTTACCTAGAAGCTTTTAACGAAAGTACCAACAACCTATAATAAGCGTCACAATGACGTTCAAAAGTTCGCGAGTTTACAAATTGTAATTTCCCCACAGAAAAATCAAATTGCCCAATAAGTAGGGATATCGGATTTTTCATGCCGGTTTCGGTTTCATTCTAATTGATGGCAATTGATAAAGTTAACACACAGAGAGTTTTAGAGAGCCATACTGTGAAGAATGTTTATAAAATGTCGCATAAATTCCATCTTGCGTAGCAACCACAACCCCTACCCTTCGACAAATTTGGCGGCATACCTTAAACCCGCGGGCAATTGGCTTACTTTTCACATTTTTTTTTCGATCCATGACCAGAATGATAAATAAATATACCTGTAAGCTTTTTATGAAAGCTTGTGGCATTTAAGCGCACCGGGGGAAAGTTTACTGTGGTAACACCCTCCCCCCCCCCCCTTGGAAGACTAAGGTTATCACCGTCTTAAGTGTGTATTTTTCTTTAATATGTCTAACCATCGGAGTATTATGCCAACAAAATAATACCCAATGGTTGTAAATTTAGTACCAATGTAATAGCATAGTTCCTCCTTCGATTTATTGTTATCAAATAACATCATACAACCGTTTGACGGCATAACCCTACAGACATCCCAAATTTGCCCTTATTCCCTTAAAAACGTCGAAGTTACATTTTGCCTACAAATATTACAAAATCGTTTTGTTGTGTTGTTTGTTACTTTTGTTGTTTGGCCCATCTTTTGCTTTATATGGAAGGAATTGCTAATTTCTGCTTCTTAATTTTCATGTTTACCACCTAAACTATCCAATAGTTTGGCACCAAAACCACTCCCGCCCCCCGCCGCCCCCCCCCCTTTACGCAGGAAACATTGAGGACCTTTCACACTATCCTCCATTCCTTAAACTCAGCGCAGATAAATGGCCATTAATTAGGCGAAGCCGTTTATGGCGTTATTTAAGCGTTTTCTTGTTGTTTGTTTTTTTTAGCAACATGAACAAAACCGG
>JAMKCH010034130.1:0-18744 GCA_023653785.1 Ophioderma brevispina
GGGCGGGGAGAGAGGGTGGTAGGGGGACGGCGAACAAATAGTTCACGCCATCTATTATATATGGTGTACAAAAAGGCCATTGAATAGAAAGTTATTTTTCACAACCAAGAACCATTTTCAGGGCTATAAAAATTTTACTGGAGCTACTGGTTAATTACGAAAAGACTTTCCTTCGCAAGTCGGTGAGGTTGTCTATCATGTAAAGAAACATACAAACAGATAATTCCGCACTAAGCTCCTTTGAATAATTTTTAAATTTGGCTGGAATGAAATAATTTTCTAAGTGGCATGTAATCCAGTTTAGTCAGGTGATCAAGAGTGATCAGGGCTCTATTGTTTGATTATATTGGTATTGACACAATAATGCAAGTGTGGGGATTGAGAGATCTGGGCCTACGAATTTTGTGCTCAAAGAGAAATCCAATTTTGTTTTGATATAAATTTTAAGTTAAACTGAGGCTATGAATCATTAGTTGAAAGAACAAAGCAATTCTAAGGTGAACTCATGGCAGTTTGACACCCGCTAATTAGAAAAAAGAACAGGGTCAGAGCAAAAGGTTACCATAAATCAATCAAGTCAATCAATCATCATCAATCAATCAATCAATCAATCATCATCAATCAATCAATCAATCATCAATCAATCAAATTTTGATTAAAATTTCAAACTGCTTCAAAATTCAATCATCAATCATCAACAATATAACGCCTTCTTTGACGAGTTGCCTTTTTCTTTAAATTATATTAGTTTGTTTCAACAGAATCCCCATTTTACTTCAAAAATACCCAGCCACTTGAAATCTAAAATTGTGCAACTCTTTCTATGGTATCTGCTATACGAACCGAATTACTCAATGGGACTACTCATTTTTGCTCTTTGAGATTCTGCAACTCCTTTATTTATCTTGCTTTAATTCGCAATGTCACGAAATTTGATGGAATAAGCTGTTGGTGTCACTAGTAAAAGGAACTTCTACGTGATGAACGTTTTTAATTGGCGTACTCCGCATCACGGTAGTAGCACTTCCGTATACAATAACTTGTATCAGTGCACTTGCCGTGTAAAATGAATAAGGGGGAGGCTCCGAAGCAAAATGTTTCGCAATATTCGCCGTTTTTCGGAGCTACTAAAAATTGGTTTAATATAATCCTCGCTCCCGTAAAACAAGGCACACACTTACCGGGTCAGAAGGTCTTTTATCATATAGAGCATAAAATTCATAATGATTAATTGTGAGATACACAATTCAGGAAAATCCTTCCACTATAATTGTATAGTTCCACCACAGTGACGACAGCGGCAGTACTAGCGCCATTACGCAACATGTGAAAGCAAATTGTAGATGTATATTTTGTTTATTTCTAAGCCTTTTGCAAATCACTGTTGATGATTTTATTATAAGGACGTTAGTAACAACTTGGGTGATTAATTTTATCTGAGTTGTATGTGAATTCAGTAAATTTGCTGCTACACGTTTTTTTGAGTACACTCTTCTGCAAACCAAAATAGAGCGGTCCAAACGAAACGTCATTCCGATTAAAGAAAGGGGGTGCGCGGATTTGCTCGTATATTTAGGGTGCATTGCGAACTAGTGGTCACCCCAATTGAGCCACCATAGCCCTTCAGTCAATCACTTTAATCTAGTAACACACGCCAGTCATTTTTTAGAAACACGAGCTTTTCAATTTATGTGTGATTGCAACTTCCGGTGGGCTCCCGCCGTGAGATGTAATCGTGAATCTACGAGGGACGACAGACGAGATAGGGAAACAAGCGTCTGGCGTTTGCTGATTGTTTGAAGTGGGCGTAAGGTATTTTTCTGGTGTGGCAGTGCCTCTGTCGGGGTAGTTTTTCGTCAAAAAACTAGCGTCAGGTTTTGTTTTGCACACGTTAAACGTGAGAATTTCATTGCTATTTCGCTTATCTATTTTCACGTAAATTAATTGCATTTTAGCGTTGTGAGTCGAGGCATATTTTTATGTGCATTTAAACGCGATGCATGCACTGACAGTCCATGGTATGTGCAGTGCTGATATCTGTACAGCAACAACGGCAAACTAGCCCATACCCACTGCATAGAGCTGCAGACCTGCTTACATACTATAGCCTTACAGGACTATGTCTTTTAACATAGTAAATTTAATAGGTTTTAGTGGTGTCTTTTTGACAATACACAGGACATTCTAAAACAAGATGGCCCTTTTCAAAACAAGATTTTCAAGAGCTCAAGAGGAAATGCCTGCAGAACAACGAGTTGTGGGAGACCCTTTATTCCCAGCTGTTGACGAGTCCATATTTCACAGTCAGAAACGCCAGGCATTCGAATGGAAGAGACCGACGGTAAGATATAACCTAAATAAAATGAATAAAATAGATAGGGATTGTTTGCTGTAATGCTGCAGACTCTGTGAAATAGAAAATATAAATCCATTAAATTGCCGCTTGAAACTCTGAAATAGACTGGAAAATATACCATATAGTGCTTGTTTACTGCTAGTGCTGGTATCCACATAAACACAGTCCTCTGTGGTCCAGTGTAAATCTCAAGCCTAGAAATGAGAGTGACCAGGTTTGGAGACAGTGTTATAATTCAATGCTTGCCAGTTTCTCTGAGCCCAAAAATATGCTTAAAATCTGTTTTAAGATAAAACATGGTGCACTTGCACATTAAGACCACTTGCACGTAAAATGAAATAAATGCTAACGCTATAAAAAATAAATTTTAGTTTGTCAATATCCCTTTTTGCCAATTGCCATGTACCATATAGTCCCATGTCTTGTCAGACTGGGAAGAGTTGTCCAATTGGAAGATAATGTCCCAAAAGCGTGATTTTCCCCTAGTTCCTGCTGAGCAATAAAAAACCTTTTTGTACTTTCACTTCATCTTTTTAACATTTTTGACTTATCGTATATCATCTAAACGTAAAGGTTATGCCGCTGTGTGTACAATGGACTTGGTATCACATAAAGCAAATGCCAAATTTAAAGTCTCTGACCATCGTCAAGATTTTTCAACTTACCTCAAACAGTACTCTGTAGCAATCTTACAATACTACAGAACATAAAAAAAAAAACAACACAAAAAAAAAAAAGACTCCCCACATGGTTTTCATCCACCGCGAAAAAAGTAACTAATTGGATGAATTTCAATGCAGAATTATTTACTCCCTAAAACTGTCATGAGTGAGTGGTTTGGCCAGTTTCGGAGTTTGGCGGTTCAAAGGTCGACACACGTTCGTTTGTTGGTCGAACAAACAACGTGTGGAATCTTGTTCTGTAGTATTGTAATGCTACAGAGTCCTGTTGAGGTAAGTTTGAAAAAATCTTGACGATGTCAGATTACTTTAACTTTGGCTTTGCTATATTGTGATACCAAGTCCATGGATCAGCGGCATAACCTTACGTTAGCTGATATACGATAATGTCTCAGTGTTAAAAGATGAATGGAAAGACAAAAAGGTTATGCTCATCAGCAGAACTAGATTTTCCCCCTTTTTTTTTCCTCTGGTCCCCCAGCTATCCCATGGTTGCTATGGTAACAGTCAGCACCATTTTGTCCAATTAATCTATATCCTGTAATTGTGGCGTTAATCACTATATTTTTTCTGGTTGTGTTGTGTGTGTGTGGGGGTGGGGGAGGGAGGTCCAATGCAGGCCAAATTTCTTTTTACTCATTTTATATAACACAGTCTTTTGACAATTTTATAATTATACTGGTCTCCACCCCCTGCCAAAAAAAACCAAGGTCCATTTGGCCGACACAATTACGAATATTTAAATTTTATATATTATGGGGTGAGTGTAGCACTGCAATTTAAAAAAAAATGTGTAGGCAAATGGACAGTTTTGTAGGCAACACCGACTTAACCCCCCCCACCCCCCCCATAAAAATGTCCTGGGAATGCCCCGGTCTACAGAATATACTACATTAGAAAACGGACAAGGTTTCATTAAAATATTACAATTTTGAGGTTTGATGGAATAGAAAGTTGTGGGCAGGGCAGAAGGCTGAGGACAATGGTGCTTCTGTAATGGGCATATATGGGAATTACAGAAATTGTAGGCTACACTGAAAGTTCATCAGAAACTGATGATACAGTCCTGTACATAATAAATTGTAGGCCAAGAAATTGCCATTGAACACTTTGGACATTGTCCTTTGGCCTTTGTTAAGTTCTCAGCTAAATGCCTGTGTGGGCAAAGTTCTGATTTTGTGAATGTTGTACATTAGATATTGATTGTATGGCTATAGACAACCTTTTCCACAAGAGTTCCAGTAATATAGTCAATTCATATGCAGGGTAGCTTAGCTCACATCAGTGGGCTACAGGTAATCTTTATCATGAAAGGAACATTGATTTTTGTTTTATGCTAGTAGATAAGCACGGTGGTAGTTATATTTTGGCACAAAAATGTGGTAAGGCTAGTATTTGTGCATGGTCTTGAATGCCACCATTTGGGGGGGGGAGTTCTTCCACCTATGCTGATCATGCCACTAATATGTTGCATGTTTTTCAGGATAGTTTTGGTTGTTGTAGGCATGTCATGTAGTGTTGTGGATTAAAATGGACTCAAGACATCCTGTTTCACACAGTTTAATAGGCCTGCTGAGTAAAAAAAAAAACATTTTTGCATCCCTTCCCATTTTTTTTGGAGGCCTTGCTCTACAGGTTTGCTATGTTTTAAAACATGTTTGGTGATTAGCAGAGGGGGTTTAAAAGGAGATGGTTCAGCCGGAGCCATAGTCCGGGCTCCATAGACGACAATGGAATAAAGCGTGGAACTAATGTTGCGTGAAGAGTCAACTGAGTTGAGTGCCCTATTCCTCACTGTTGTATGCGGACTATAAGTCCGGAGGACCATATCTCCTGCCACAGGAGTTTACCCTGAAGTTAAAAAAAAGTGTCTCCTTGCAGATTGCCACTGCAATCTGCATTGTAGTAAAATAGTTAAAATATTTTCACTTACATGTATTTTTGGATTCATCTTTTTTTTTCAAAAACCCTCACACTAAACATTTTTTTACTCACCCTTATGTCCCTGTAGAGGATTACTGTTGACTGTAGTTATGTTGTTTTGTGCATGTGCAATATTATCAAATAAGTTGGAATGATTGTCTTGTAAACAACAGCTGAAAGTAAATATTTGGTATTTCTTTTCCAAAACATTTGTCAAATCAGTGGTGTCGCACATTCAGCAGCAGGATTTTAAGTATTTCATTCTTGGAGCAAAATTCTCAAGAGTGAATAAAATTTGAAGAATGACATCTGTTCTGAATGTTGCTGAGAACAGAAAACTGCCGGTGGCCTTTCTATTCAGAATAATATTTTTAAAAGCATGAATCTCATAGTTTATGTTGACAACTTGTAACCAGAATCCCCCCCTCCCCAAATTATGCTGAGGTGTCATCACTTTAAGAGCAAAACACTGACTAGCATGATGCTGCACAACAATCTGTTATTCAAAATCACACTTTAAATTGTCTAAACATAAAAAAATTGCACAGTCAATTTTGTTTCTAGGTTATAGCCATAATTGTTAAAGGCTGTATCAGTGATTTGCTAAATCAGAAAATGTAAAAAGTCATAAAAAAATAAGATGTCACATATTTGTAACAAATAAAGACCAAAAACAGCCCAATAAGGACAAGATTAGATATTTTAGTCTTTACTGTCTGTGACACATAATTGAATGGAGATTCATAGCATTGAACACTGCTGTTTTCTCCCTTTTCTCTCAATTTTTCAGTTGGGGAAAAATAACTAAGTGAATTAAACAGACTTATCCTTCACTTTTAAGCTACTCTTGCAAATTTCAAATATTTTGACTTTTTTGGTTAAATCAATGATAGTGTCTTTAAAAAGGTACCCATTTCTTAAATTTGTTTAATTGCCCTAACAAGTCAGTCTGTCAATAAATTGAGACTGTCATTTTCTGACCATTTTCAGTTTTATTTCCAATTGCTATGTTTTTTTTAATTGAAGAAAAAATGTGAATTTTTTGTATAAAATGCAACCAGTATTCAGTTTGGCTCTTATTCAACCGTTGCTATCAATAATAACATTAGTTTTATAAATATCAACACTAGTTGTGAAAAGCTGGAGGGAAGGCTTTGTGACTCAAAACATTGACTTGAATTGCAATGCCACAGGGAAGCTCTGTGCTATTCAGATAGTGAGATTAACCTATGTGCCCACTTCAGAGAGAATTAAACCTCTATTATGCTCAGTGGAAAAGGTGGTGTTTGATTTTCTAAGTTTATATCATTGTTCATGCAAAAGACTTAGAGAGCCTCCAACTCCAAACCCAGGGACTGTGGGAACTCTCAGGGCAGGAGTTTGGAAATTTGGCACCCATAAATTAAAATTGTTTATCCTTCCCTCAAAAATTATGCCCACCTTTTGGATTTTTGGTCTCTGTATCAGATTGATACAGCGGAAATGACATGATTTAAGAAGCCACCAAATTGCGTGGGTTAATTGGTTGGGTTGTGTGTCATATCAGTCCATTCATAAGTGGTGAGTGTGCAGTAATGTCCTCATTACTCTGACTTACACACCTTAGATTGCACTGCAGACCCCTCACCCCAGTACTCCCCTAATGCTATCTGCTCAGACCTAGTATTTCACTCTTGGAGTAAAATCTCAATCCAAGTGAAATTTCAAATTGGAAGAGCAAAAAATGTACTGAATGTCACCTGAGAACAGAAAATTTTACTCTAAGAATTATTTTCAAAGAGTGGAATGCAGAGTTGAGAGTATTTCACTCTTGATATGGGGCTAGTCAAAATGCTGGGTTCACTTTCTTCTTGTACCTTTTGACTCGACTCTTTTAACTCTAGCTGATCTCCCATTGATCTTTCACTAGCCCTAGCCATGTTAGGAGCGTCCGTATCATGGATACACGCGGCCCCGGATCAGCTTAATAAGTTGAATAAATCCTGACACCACCACAAGCCATTACTAATGACTTGTGGATACGCTAAGAAGACTAGCCCTAACTCCACCACACCTCGCAAAATCTAACACCAAGGTTTTGTAAGGTGTGGGGCTTAAAACAGGGAAGAATTATATTACGTAGATTAGTGACTGCGTGTTACCATGCACTGGTAACTGAAAACGTCTCAATTTGGGCAACTGGTGATGATTTTAGTCACTCCAACAATGAGGAATTATCTATTGTTACTCCTACAATTTCAGACAAAATTCAGAACAAAATTCAGACACCAATTCAGCCACTTGCACCCAAAATCTGCATTGTATGAAAAGCAATCAACTGACTCAACAGGCTTATAGATTTGTTTTGGTGGTTTGGCAAACAATAGGACAAGTAGATTACAATACTTGAGGTTTGTGTAATATCAATAGGCAGCACTTATGTTGTTTATCATTGGCTCTTTGTAATTATTGATTTTGTTCGGGTGGCAAATCAATTAACTTTGGGTGGGCAAAGTGTCTGAATGTAGGTCTGAATTTAAGCTTAATTCCTCATTCATACAGCCTTTCCAGATTCAGACCTTTTGCCTAAATTCAGACACATTCAGTTACCAGTGATGTAGTGTTTGACCAGTGTCAAATTTTGTGGCCCTGTGTAGTGCTCACAAAAATGACTTTGTAATGTTTTGTGAGGTGTAGTAGCTGATTGCCTCCCCAGAAAACTGCTCTTGTGGGGTTTTGTGAGAACATGAAAACACTGCTAGGGAGCTGGAGTTTGCAAATTCATGATGGATATAAATAAATCAGAATTAAAAACAATAAATAAAAAATTTTAAGTAATTAAAAATGTGTCAAAAAGTGAGCTAGAATGCACTGAGTGACAAATCATTATACTATACTTTGCACTTGCAGATAGTAATGTTCAGTCCTGTTAGGGCACAAACTTCATTTATTATGAGAGTTAAATAATGAGTCTCTAGTAAAGGCTAGCTTTAAATAATATTGGCCTATTCTCTGGTAAAGCCATATCATCAGGAAGTAGTTCAGCAATTAATTTGTAGTGATTATCCTCATATCACATGCCCCCCCCAACACACACACACACATTAACATTTGGTTATAGCTGTCTGTTTGGTGTCAGTTTGGATTGTGGACCAAATTGGCTCAAAGGACAGTGTGTGCGTGTGTGTGAGAGAGGGAGCTAGTGGTCGACCGCATTTTTAGACATTGTTTAAAACCTCAAAAGGAATATGCACTTAGTGATTCATTTTCTAAAATCTAATAAAGTCATAAAAATCATTTTTACATATTTGTTATGGGTGCATGCTAATAATGCTAACATTAGTATGCAAGTAATGAGTTTGAAAGTTTCCTAGAATAAGAATAAATTTGCCCTTTTAGTTTGAAATATTCGGCTCAGACAGCCAGTGGAGGCGCCAGGGTGGAGGCGGGAGGCCTGTTCCCCCCAAATTTTTTTGCTTGCCCCCCCCCCAGTTTGCCCCCCCCCACCCCCCGGGTCGAAAGAAGAATGAAGGATTTGGTGCAAAATTAGTGATTGGGCCCAAAATCAGTGATTTGGCCAAAATTGGTGAAAAATTTCCAAATTTTCCATATTTTGGCCCCCCCCCAGAATTTCACTTGTTTCCCCCGCCCAGAAAAAGGTCTGGGGGCGCCTCCACTGCTTACCGAACATTAACGGCTGTCCGGTAAGTCCGAAATAATTCCTGTTTCTAAAATTGAAAAAAAAGTTGGCGTAAATTGAAACCAGCGTTGAAAATTCTCAAGACTGGAATAATACCGAAAGGCATTGTGGGAAAAAGGGATGCGGCCCATAGCGATTGCGTGTTCACTTTTCCGTGTCTACAAGCACCGAAGTACCCGACAAAAACATTCAATTTTCTCGCTAGGTTCTATAGGTTCAGACCCAATAACGATACATATTCAAAACAAAAGATAGTAACGGACCCTCTGATGCAAAAATCTCCATCCAGAACCCCTTCGTTTCCGGAGATATTCGAGATTTGGTTTCATTTGCATACATTCGCTATGACGGACTGATAACGTTAATCTCTCGCGCAGTACTAATTTAGATAATATCTTTCGCAGTCTGTGACACAGACTACACCGTGGGAAATACTTACCGGACCACCGTATTTAAAGTCTACCCACTGTTAAATGGGCCTTTATATTTAGAATAGCATCAGAGCATCAGCATTTTTGTTCTTATAAAGTAATCACATTAAAGCATCCTACATCATGATATAATTTTAAATCCTTTACTTTAAACCATTCCTAAGAAAATTACATTTATCATAATTTTTAGATGATCACTGATAATACCTTTAAATTTCACTGGGGTATTGTGAAAAATATAAAATTCTGAAAACAAAATCTCACACATCTTGGAGTGTTGAGCTATCACCAAAAAGTGGTAGGGAACAATTTCAGGATGAAAATATATAGACTAAATATTTATTTAAATAAAGTAATTGACTTAATTGCAGCTGAAAAGCATAGATACTAGTAGAGATAGGTGGGTGAATATGACACTGCTTCTTAAAATTTAGATCAAGAAGAAATTTAGCCAGAAAATGATTCATTTTTATAAAAATGAACAAATGTCCCCAAATGTGGTTGACCATACTAGTTCACATGCATTGCCCCTATTGGCCAATTTGGTACACATTTCTACTTACTTTATCCAAACAGCTGGAATGATTTAACTCAAAATGTGGAATCTGGTGTTTTTGGTGATTATACTTCTACAAAAGGGAGAAACTGTTATTTGAAAGATCCGACCATGATCAGGTCACTCACCCGTCTTCAAAATGTCCATGATTCGAAACATGAAAATTTATCCTGTAAAAATACTTCCAAGCATCAATATGTCAATTTTGCAAGACATATGTTGAACCCGTAATTGATGGATTAGAATGTGACCTATGGAACAAGAAATTTTATGCAGAGGCGTGTCCTTTACAGTCCTCCTCAACATTGGAAATCTAGCACCTAAAGTATCATCAGAGTCGATGGTATCATGTTGATCTGGGGCCATAGTGTCGTGCTCGTAATGTGGTGTTTGTTATCTGCTACATGTACAATTTGTGTACATGCACACTAGTATACCAGTGCAAACTGGTATCAATAGCCAAAACATCTACCCATACATGTACTTGTAGTAGATTTTTTCATGAAGTGATGTTTACAGTGGTAGTAAATGGGTTAAAGCAATGTGTGCTCTATCTGTGATTGTAGTGGAAATTTTATAAACCAGTATTTAATCAGAATTGGGCTGTAATCAAATAATAAAGCACCAAAAGATAGTTTTTTTTCTCTCTCTCTCTTGTGCTCTTCCTATTTTTCTGAAGCTTGCGACGGACGAATATGTGGCACTAAATCACTGCATGCTTGAGGCTCATTAAAATTGGATTGGGGATTTTTGAATTTGTATCAAACATTGTAAGGTATTTCATCACGACAAAAGATTCATGTGAACTGACCATTTTTGGTGCATTTTTAATTCAAAACAAAACAATCTTGCAAAAATAATTTCTTGTTCGTAACAATTTCAGGCGTTGCTCATTCCGGGATATGAATCAAATGATAGCATGGCAATTAAGAAAAATCGCACTTTAAAGTGGCACGGCCAATTTCAAACAAAATAGGAAATTTCTTAATTTTAATTGCTATCGAATGATACAATACAGGTATATTTTTATGCAACAAAATAGGCACCATCAAAACAAGAGCTTATCGGAGTCTAAAGACTCCAATAGATTTTTATCCTACTCAAATTGGTGGGCCTGTTGACTTAATCAACAAAAGTTGATTACATGAAAATCAGACTCCACTCCTTACTTAAATTCTCAAAGGTCCCACCGACCATCAAACAGGGTGGATGCCTTTGGGAATCAGCGTTCAGTTGTTGTTTTTCTCTTGTGTTTTTAACACCATGATCCACTGTCCTACTGAATGAAAACCACTCCAGAGTGTTTTATATACAACCATTGTAATGCAAGTTGGTGAGCCCATTAACCTTCAATGTTTGTTAGGACTGCCAATGGCATTGCCTTGTTTTTTGCTGTCTTAAGACATACTAGCTCATACTGGAGCCATAATTTGAAATTCACTGTTTTATAATGTAAATTGATCTTATTTCTTGGGGATTAATTGTTGCCTCAGAATGTGCTATTTGTTTTAAAATTAAATTTCTCGTTTGGATCCCTTTACAGGATATTTGAATGTCTCTTAGAATATATGTCATTGATGTTGCCTTTATGAAGAATTCAACTGGCAATAACTATAAAATCTTTAAGGGATTGCTAAAAAAGTCAATTGGTTTTACTTTAAACAGCAGACAATAATGCCATCAGTATGACAGCATCAAAAACTTTACAGTGATCATTTATCAAATAGGTTTATAACCTGGAGTAACTCCGCTTTGCATTATTTTTAGGGTTGCGTTCCCCTCAGTTGCCTTGATCCTACAGACTTGCCATTACATACACTGAAAATATCATATGTAATATACGAGGGCCCAGTAACACTGAATGCATTTGTGTCATGATCCAGATACTTGAGCAGTACATTTGTTATGTGTATTCACGTCTTGCATCTTCGAGCAAGTGATTTCAGTTTTAATTGCAGTTAGGAATGCTGAGAATTTCCCCCCGAAATGATTGAGGGATTTGGCTGGGAGCTCTTAAAGTGATAGAATCAATATTCGTGTGTTCCGTACAAAAATGATATGGTAATCGTCATTGATGGGAGAATAGTTTAATAAGAGAGAGGGTGATAATTGATTTGAGGGACTCCTTCACATGTGAAATATAAACCTTAAATTGGTTGTCATTAACCAAACGTCAAGAATATGGAATGGAATTTTAAATCCGTTTTCTTGAATGCCTGAATGATATTTTATGGAAGCCTTTCTTATAAAGTATAGTTTTACAGAGTGCACTTCTTCTCACCTTCAAATCTGAATTGTTTTAAACATTTTTGAATATGTGACCATTTTGTTCATATCTTTCACATTTACCATGTTAATAATTTCTATTGATATTGTACAATGTATCTATTTTGGTGTGCTTTGTTGACTTTTACAAAGCAAAATTGTAATTTTCAAACAAGTTTAAAAAATAATAATAATAATTAAAAATCCATTTCAATTTACATCTTATGTGGAATTCATACAATTAAAACCAATTTGGAAACACAATATGGTAATCTTTCATTGGATGTAGCTGAAAATGTTACACTGCACCTTTATAGGTAGCCCAAAGTACAGCCTCTTAGCTAAAATATAACATTCATACTAGGTTAGGTTTGTAGCCATTTTGATTCTGCAATTGAGTGTCAATTCACCTCTTGCTAAAATGTGATGTTAATTAGTAAACAGAAACATTGAGGACAAATTATAACCAACTTTTATGCTAATCTTTTCAACAGTCTGTGTGACTGTTTGGTCTTGTGAAAAACGCCCTAAAACATACTTTTCAACCATTTTCTAACAAAATTGACTTCAATCGAAGTTGTCAAATCCCAATTCAGGTCTGTCTTTCAGTGACAGCAGAAGAATTTAAATGGGGGGGGGGGCTGTATTTCATATGTGTCCTATGAGGCTCTTAGCAAATTTTGGGGGGAATGCAGAAGAGGTTGCCATTTTTTTGGTGCATCCCTTCTTTCACCCATTCTTGTAATAAAGTTCTGTCTGAGAAAGAAATAATCAAAAAATGTTATGCTTTAAAAAAATATCTGCATTTCTGCTCTAAATTGGATAACTTGACCTGGTTGCACGTCAGCACTGTGTCTATTCATTTCACCATAGACATGTTTACTACATCTAGGATTTCACTTACACAGAACTTAATATTAATATCAGGTAATTATGTGTGTTGTTTTCAAATTTTCAGCACTTGAGTGCATGCCATCTGCATGGTTTGGGGAAGTAAGGTAATGTATGCTGATGAGATGTGGGATCATTTATCAAGTGATTCTTGAAACGAAAAATGTTCAAAAAATTGAAAGAATAGTAAAGTAACTAGATCTCTCGGCTTGTCTTTAATATGGCTTTTAAAATATCCGATGCCGCATAAGGTAGGCAGGGTAAGTGAAAATGTCAGTGTCATGATCTAGGTAGTGCACAATGTTTGCAGTCAAAATTCCTTTTGGAAATGTTCCAATGTACCGATGGCATCTACTGCACAGTACGTTTGTTTACCCAGGATTGAGGTAAATTACTCCTGAAAGGTCACTTCGCTTGCTCTCAGTCCAATGAAACCTAAAGGGGGGTTGCTTTTAAAGCAAATTTTCTTGGTGTAAATGTTCAAAGTTGTGATCAATCAAGTACACCCTACCTCTTAATAGTCTTGATTTAAAGGGGGATGAGTCGATTCCAGCATATTAAGAGCTATTAAGTTTTCATCTTGATAGAATGACCTTCACCCCAAAACCCCATCCGTAAAGTTTGCACCGATATTTAAATCCATTTTGATGTGAGAGCTAAAACATGATTTTGTAAGCCCCAAAGAGAACGAACGGTTGAATGGCTCTCATGAAAAAAATATCACACATGTTGGTGGCAGTCTTGGAGATACTTCACCGAAGCAAAGGAAACACAAATTTCTTTTGACTGGTCAGTTGTCTATATTGAATTATGATCGTTATATATGCAAATCTAATATACTCAAACATTCGCAAGACTTCAAGAGATGTTAAAATGTGTGCACATTGGGTTTTCATCTTTGCCGACGTGATCTGCGTGTGGTAAGGATACTCTAAAGACATCTTTATTTTAAGCCAGCTAATCATATTACAATGGAGGTAGTTGTTATCTGGAGTGGTCCCAACTGTAAGATCTCTTTATCGTTAAGCTTGGTCATTATGTCATTATAGGGAGTGGTCCTAACTACTAAGCTAAAGGATAGGCGTGATTTGTTGTTCAGTGTTAATTCTATTATTGATCTCTGCCGATTTTATTTAAGCATTTAGCTTTGTAATTTTCTAGCTTATTATTCCACTGCTAAATTGTGCTGACTTTGTCAAGTGTTTATTTTGTGGAGGAAAACTGCTATGATGCTATCCATGGTAATTGGCATTCCTATCCCAATTCTGCAATTGTAGATGAATTCCGCACCACTAGGTGAATTCCATGAAGAGAAGATTTCAGTAGCTTCCCACAATGCATTGCTTCCAATGGAGGTTTTTGTACAGCTACTGATCACAAACTTGCATTTTAAGAATCTTTCATCTCTAACGATTCACATGACTACCTGCACAAAAACTTCCATTGGAAGCAATGCATTGTGGGAAACTCTCTTAATTCCATGTATAACACGTTGTGTTCTGAAATTGCGGATTCTAGCCGGCCCTGGGCATCTTGTGACTTCTTAAAGCATTTTTATTTGAGCCATAAAGAATCTTTGCAGAAAATTGGTTTAGTTAAAAAAAAAATCAATGTGCTGTGAAATCTTGGAATTTTCACTCTTTGAGTTTAAAGGCTCCTTAGGCCTCAGTAATTTGCAATATGAGGAAATAAATCAAAAATCAGATTCATGTCTTTGAACACTGCTGTTTGCTTCTTTTTTGAGCAATTTTTAATTTGGGAAAAAATAACACATGAGAAATCTAGAGACGTAACCTCACATTTAAGGTGCAACAAGAGATTTTGAAGCAGCCAAATATTGTGTCATAACAGTAATTTCATATAGATTAGACACTCAATAGATTTCTTACCAAGTATTTTGCTACAGAGATGTCTTAAAACAGAGAAAGAAGTGATTTTGATTTGCTTATATTTTCAATATAAAACATAGGCTGAATTTCGTATTTGCTCCTATACGAAATTAGAAATTTCACAATTTTTTTACCAAAGAAACATTTCTCAGCTTAATCCTTTCGGATGGGGATATTTTTGATGGAAAGCTTTACATCAGGGCAAAAATCAGTGCTTTCAATTTTTTAGGGACACATGATATGTGAAATCTCTCGTTGCACCTTTAAGCTACTCTTGCAAATTTCAAATATTTTGATTCTTTGGGTAGATAACTGATAGTGTCTTTAATATGATGTACCCTTGCTTGCTTGAGTGAAATCATTTTTCATTTCCAGAGCTGTAGTCAAATAATGCTGCTGCAGCTAATAATTACAGATGTCGGTCTACGATGGGCATTAGGGCGCATACTGAAAGAAATGTCCAAGGTTATTCGGGTGGAGAATACAAGCTAGAGAACCAATTCTTATTGATGTTAATGTTTTATAATATCATTGATTGATATCATGCATTGTCGAGTGCAATTGATCAAATCAGTAACTGATTGCTTTGGGCCTTGTGGATTTGACTTATTCTTAAGGGGTCTGAAGTTATTTTTAGCGAGCTGTACATGTTGATTTTGAGTCGCCTTGAAACTCATTTCGTACTGTACTTCAGTATTAAAACATGCTTAAAGCACATTGTCAAATTTTTTTTTTTTTTTTTTTTTTTTTTTTTTTTTTTTTTTTTTTTTTTTTTTTTTTTTTTTTTTTTTTTTTTTTTTTTTTTTTTTTTTTTTTTTTAGAGATATCAAATTTCCAGTGTCCCAACAAAATATCAAAATTCTGATTTTGGCATTGATGTAAAG
This sequence comes from Ophioderma brevispina, assembly GCA_023653785.1. Taxonomy (NCBI): domain Eukaryota; kingdom Metazoa; phylum Echinodermata; class Ophiuroidea; order Amphilepidida; family Ophiodermatidae; genus Ophioderma; species Ophioderma brevispina. Next base: position 15,555 of record JAMKCH010034130.1, read on the forward strand.
CTTTATATAAAAAAATATCTCCATCTGTAAGGATTAAGCTGAGAACTATTTCTTTGGTACAAAAATTGTGAAATTTCTAATTTCGTATAGGAGCTAATACGAAATTCAGCCTGTTTTCTATTGAAATTTAAGCATATACAAATTGCCTTTTGTTTTAATTTTAAGTCATTTCTATAACCAAATAAAACGTAGGGAATCTTTTGAGCATCTAATCTATATGAAATCACTACATATCACAGAAAATATGGATGACTTGAAATCTCTTGTTGCACCTTTAAATCTCCGAAACTCTGGGATGGCAATACCAGTCCACTGACTATTTGCAGTATAAGAAGTTCTATTTCAGTTGTCTAAGATATTGAATTGATGGTCCAGAACCACAAAATGTTAGCGCTACCCCTGTGTTGAACAGATGTGCTTGTCTGTCACCAGTGAATTTGGCTGATTGTAATGATCAAAAGAGATATTTCTTCACCATTTCCCCCTATTATGAGCAGTTTATTAAAGGAAGTCTACGTGATTTTCAGCCTTGGCCTCAATGCTGAAATCCCTAATCAAAGTCTGAGATTTTGGCATCACTAGAATTAGAAAATTCTGTCTTTTGATCACCATCTGCATATTGTTTGTCCTTGGATTGTCATCTTTTTGATACAGGATTAAGTGCTGTTCCGATTTTTGTGTCCTATTTATGTCTATTGTGTTCTCTACTTGATATGAAATACCGGCCCTTGCACAATATGCCCGCATGCAAGTACCATGGGAACCACCTTGAACTTGCGGTTTTGATGCAGAAGCAATAATGCATATTGCAAAGCCTATTCAATACTGTTCTAATATTGATGGTTACCATCAACAGTGATTTTCATCCTATCCATATATAGGCTTATTGCCATCGGAGTAGAAGATTTTTCTGTCCAGGGCAAGCCAAAAATATAAACTAGTCTTTTGTTTCTTGTTCCAATTCTTGTGAAATCACAGTTATGCAAGTATTGAAGTTGCTGGTGCTTTCTATGAAACCTTTTTTAAAATTTTGATTTCAATTGGTTTTTTTGGTATTTTGTGTCTGTTTGCCCTGATTTTCAGGTGAACAATAAGTAGCATTTTTCATGCAGCATCACTTTCATAGCTGCTAGTGTAAGCTAGCCTTGATAGATTCATTTGCAGCCTGTTTTACTTGGGTTTGTGTTGGTCGTTGTGCTTGCCATGACATGTTTTGCTAGCTAGCTACTAGGGTCATGGACTTAGGGCAATGGACACTCGCCATGTCTGGTTGCTGTAAAGTCAAGCTCATACCAGTACCTCTGTTCAGACAGATGGTGCATTTAAGCAATTGCTTGTACCAGTAGTTTGACAATGAGGATATTGTATAAAAATATGTTAACATTTCTGTACATTTAAAAATGGTGTTTATATGTCTTCAAAATGTAAACTTTTGGATTTTCCATAATAAGCCCAGTGCATGCAACACCCAATCAATAGATTTTCTGCTCATTTATTCTTGTCAGTCAGATAGTATATCTTCTACCCTATACAAATCCAAATATTTCTTTTCTTTCTCACTTTAAATAAATGTCTTGAATTTCTTGGATTTACAAACCTTTCCCTGTGTGTGTGTGTCGTAAGAAGTGGTGTTTCTACTGGGGACGTTTTCCGCATCGGAAGCGGGTCGATCCGTTATCCTGTTCAGTAGAAACAGCCCGACCCGCTATTTTTAGCGCGACGCGATAGGGGCCGCTAAATCCAACCTGCTCTGAGAAGGTTTTTGCCGTGTTTGCATGGGACCCAGGTATGTTGAAAGCATGATAAGCGGTAAGTTCAGGCGAGCACATGTCCACCTACCAGTATGTGCCTTCATTGAAACAGGCGTGATATACGGAAAAGCCGGGTCCAATCGGTCACAAAAGCCAGCCGGGTTTTGCCGTGTCGGCCGTAGAAACACGCGCTCTATGTTCTGTATCCCAGCCTGTGCCTGTCTCTCTGGCTTTGCAGGTGTGTGCCTATGTGTGTGGTTGTAAACAGATATCTAAAATAAGCAATTAACAATGACCAACATCTGTTTTGCTCGAGCAAGCCCAAGAACCTATTGTAATGTTCAGTCGTGTCTATATTGTGTGTGTTTGGTGTGTAATTTATCAATGCATGTGTGGTGTTCGTGCATTCGTACATACATATGTATGTTGTGTGTGTGTGTATAAAAAGCCTGCGCCAGTATTACATATAATAAAGTTCATGTCCAAAGTAAAGGATGCCGTAATAACTTATCTCATATTACGCAGTCCTTTGGACATTAACTTTATTATACATTTATGTATTATTGTATAATGTTTTCTATCTATTAGCTAATTTAGTATAACTAATAGAGGACTTTCTTGAAAAGTGATCCTTTGTGCTCCACTTTAGCTGTTTTGTTAATTCAATAAACCTATATGTATAGCAGCTTGAATGCTTGGGTTAATAGTGTTTCAGGACAGTTATATTTATTTATAGCGGTTAAAACAGATAGATGTTTGTCTTTATGTCTGTCCTGGTCATTTCGGTTAAGTGTTGTAATTTGTTTCTCTTTCCTCCTGCCCAAACTCTTGAGCCATTTCAACCAAATTAGGTCAACAACCCTTGGTCCCAAGCTGTCCCTCGGTCAAGCTTGGTTCTCTCGTGGTGGTTTCACAGATTGGGCCATTAAGGGCAATCTGCGAAAATCTATGAATTTGTTTTTTCAGTTTCAGTCGGCAGAAAAAATAGCTATAATCGCCAATCTTGGTCAGAAAATGCTGGGCCCAAAACCCATATGGGGGTTTTAAACAGATTGGATTCAAAGGTCACAATGCATTGAAACCAAATTCATTTTGGAAGAATCACTCAACTGCTGACACATAACCCATATGGGGGTGTTAACAGATTTGGTCAAAGCTCATGTGTGCTGATTAAAGGGGCATTTTCTGTTAGGGTAAAGTTATATCATTTGTTGCTTCTGTCTAAACATTGTTAGCCAATTGCAATCAGCCTAGCTTGGTCAGAAGAAGCCACTGACTCATGGGGTGTGTTTAGAGAATGACACCCATTGACCCTATATGACCTTTTAAACCCTCATACAATGGTTTACACATTTTGCGATCACAATGAGAGGCAAGACTTGTGGTTCTAGAACCACCTTGGTTCTTAATTACCCACATTGTTTTTGTACCACGTTCAA
>JAMKCH010034131.1:0-20080 GCA_023653785.1 Ophioderma brevispina
TACGTATTGGAATAGCACACCTTTAAATAAATGCAGCTTGATGGTAGGAATAAGCATGACTTTCATAACTAAAACGCATCGATCATGTTGTCACACAAAAGATGTATGGGCAAAGCCTTTCTGTAGCCGAAGGACTTTGCACATCTATGTAACCGTTTCAGTGAAATATCAATTGCCGCATATTTAATATTAGCTCATTTGCACATACCTAACCACATAACTAAACCTCAACTTAGCTCATTTGCATACGCTAAACCACATAACTAAACCGACATATGTTCACACAAAAGATGTATGGCACAGTAGTTTCATGTCCGTGAAGGAGATTTTGCACATCCGATGGCTGTTTTTCAGCGAAATCATTTATTGTGCATATTTAATTAGCTCTTGCTACCTAATCCGCACATATACCCATCGTTCACTGTCAAAGTGCGAAAACAATGCCATGCCAAAGTGTACTTCATATGGCAAAAGTATTTGCATACCTTGATTACTGGGTTTTCATCAATACATGATTTACGCAATATTAATTAGCTCATTTGCATCTCTAAGCCGCATATATCACGTATTTCAAAGCGCGAAAACAATGCATGCCAAGATATACTCATGGCAAAAAGAATTTTACATATCTTATGTACCGTTTCAGTGATACTTAATTTGCATTGTTAATTAGCTCATTTGGCCATACCGAAGCCGCCTATATTACACACTTTCAAATCGCATAAACGATGCATGCCATGAGCCCTTCCATGAAGCGAAGGAATTTTGTGTGCCCGATATACTCGTTTCAAAATACAGCATACAGGGTTAACATTTTATCACGGAATTCCAGGGTTAACTTTTTCTCACAGACATACGCACATACGGACATACGGACATAACAACATACGTCGGACTGAGCCCATTTCATATCCCCCGTTCCGAACTTATTCGGCGGGGACAAAAATAGAAGAATGGCCCATCCATCGGAATTTTCTCAACCTGTTACATTTAAGTTTCACAGTATTTGAACCCAGGTCTAAAGTTAACTCCCTTTCAGAATACTAGCTTTTTTCTTCAGTAGACATGTTGTCCTTAGTGGTCTGACTATCTTGGTAGTTTTATTTGGGTTCGATGTGGTAGTCTGGGTAGTGCTGGTGCACGTGGAGGTTTGGTTAACCTTTGTCAATGTATGGTTCCGCATATTAGTGATGGCATCTACTGGTTGGGTTGTCCGCCTGGGTATAGGTTTGGCATTATGCAACTGTTGGACGGTCCTTTTGAGTTGAAGTGGCTGTTCAGCATTGCCACTTCCATGGAGTATAAGCCTAGGAGGGTGTTGCCGGGGCTACTATGAGTCCTGACCATTTGTTTCTACTGGTTTTTCCTGAGGCTGGAACAAGTCGACGGCCTTATATTTGGGCTAGCAGGTTTTGGGTGCAGTCTGTGTATGATGGTCTAAACCCTTGACTCAGCCTTGCCAGAGTGTATTTAACTTCCTTTGCAGGAGGTGGGTGGGCGTGTTCCTGTCGTGTGTGTTGGTTGGTATATTTCTTGTTGAGGCCCACATGAAGGGCAGTGGAGGCAGGAAATGATGGAACTCTAATTTAGGTTCCCAACTCTTCAAGGATGGTATAGGCAGACGTTTTGGTTCTCGAACCTTACTGGCCCCCACTGTCCGGTAGTGGAGCCTCACTGGGTTGGGTGACCTGTGGGCTTGCAGTTTGGGATAGAAGACTGGCTTTCTCTCGGTCATTGTCGTACCAATGCATATGAGGTGGGTTCGTAGCCCTTCTGGTAATTGCCGAATGGTGTGGACAGAAGCACAGTAGTAATTGGGCTCAGTTTTAATGATCCTCGATGACCTCTTCTCGGTTTTGAAAATACTCTTGGTTAAAATTGTAAAGAATAATAACAACAGTGGATAAATGAATACTAAGTAGAGGTCCTTGCCACTATCTGTAACTTAGGTTTAGGCCTCTTTGGTCGTTATAGGGGCAGTGTCGATAAGATATCATTGAGCTTCCCACAATGCATTAGCTTCCAATGAGATTTTTGTACAGGTAGTCCATGTTTAATCGTTAGAGCTAAACATTTCTTAAAATGCTAGTTTTTGTGATCAGTACTATTAAATTTAGACCATGTTTAAATCTCTACGATTCCCATCCGTACTTGCTGTACAAAAACCCCATTGGAAAGCATGCATTGTGTGAAGCCTACGATTCTTCTCTTGTGTCGTTTTACCAACATGTCATGTGGTCAACATCTTATAGCCGTAAGTAATTCTATGGTCATAATTTCTTTTCGGTTTTCCACCAGAAAATCCTAAGTTTACTTCTACTGCCTCATGTACCATTGTTGTATATGCTTAGCTTGGGATGTTTTACTCTCTAGGAAGTTCATGGGGGGTTGGCTTCACTTCCCTACCTAACTCATCTCATTTGGCATAAAGCCGTACTAATCTTACGTAACTGACGATAGGCTTCCAAACATATGGTGGGTGCTTGTCCCAGTCTTTTTGGTCTGGGCTGTGAGCGAGCCAACATTCTTTCAAAGGCATGGTTCAAATGCTCAAATGTTCCGTCAGACGGCCTGTAAAGTTTTTTATGTGTTTTGGTCAATATTCGACAGAGTTCTCCGGAATATAAGGCAACTGAAAGTTTATGCATTCTTGTTATGAATACATGGTGACATCAAATCCGGCACTCACACTCCCTATTAGGACTTCTGCTATGGTCCCGGGGGCCTCATGATTGGAATAGATACCCCTTCCATCCCTTTAGTAAAGTAGCCCCCATGTAAAGGATGTATTTGTTTACCTTTTCCTCTCCGGTAGTGGTACAGAGGTCTAAGGCTTGCACTCCATATTGGCGTAACTGGTATAATACATTTGATTGGAGCTCACCATTTGGGTGTCTGTTTGTGAACATACTTCAGGCAATTCTTACTATAATCTTCTAGTGTCTTCCTGGTAACCAACCCAACAGAATTTGGCCTCACTCTTGTAAGTTTTGGAGACAGAATTTAACCGAAATACCGCATTTATGAAATTTAGGAGTTACTGCAACAAAATATTAATATATATTTTAGCATCCTGACATTGGTCTAAGATTGGGCAAGGTTTAAATGTTGTTTAGATTAGTCAAGTTTAGAGATTTAAATCAAACTCCAAATTTGGAAATCTTGCCAACGGTTAAGCTTATGAAATTAAAAAACATGTATGGAAAGTCCTTGCCTTCAGTGCATCTGTATCCTTCCTCATCAATGGTGGCAAGATCACCAGTGTGAAACCATCCACTCTTATCTACACCTTGTTTTGTTTTTTCCTCATCCCGATATCCTAATATTGTGGTGTTTCCTCTACTGCACATTTCACCAAGAGTATTTACAGGTACAATTAGCTGCTGGGTGTCCAACAAGAGTTTCCATAACCTGACCAATTCTGGCGCACTTATGAGCCACCCTATCTCCTAAAATAAGTTGTAGAGCCATGGTCTACTGATTTTTCAATTCACTTTGAAATTTGGCGTGAAATTTGTCACATGACACTTACCTAAGTTCAGTTGCTAAGTCTTCTCCAGAAGAGACGTAGTGCTAAGACCTGTATGGGACTTATGACCATGCACTAAGAACTGTATGCATCTTACCAATCTTTGTGAAACCCGTACTAAGTCGCGTCTTTCACTGAGTACTAAGATAAGACTTAAAGGCCAGGCCACAGATGCTTCAGGTCACTATCTGTTTATTTATTTGTGGCTAATGCTTACAATTTGATGCCACAGAAACTTTTGCTTAAGATTGCTAATTTTCACTTTGATTTTTTCTTCAATTTTAACCAATTCATGATCTCTCTTCCTTCATGCATTTTTTTTTTTACTAGCTTCCAACTCCCGGTCAATTTTCAAATATCAGGATTTGGTAATGATATCCTATGATGAGTACTTATTTATCGTAAGTCTTGGTTGTGTTGGTTCTAACATTTGTGGTGAATTCACAAGCATGCTTTCCATGGGTAAATGTAATGACACTGTTGGATAATAATCTGGGAGAAAAAGAGACTTGTAAATGATTTGGGAAAGAAAGACAAATAATTGCTGGGTGTAGGGACTAATTAGCTCACATTTACAGATTTTGTCTACAACTTGTGTGACAGTACCACAGATGAGTGGGTGACCTCATAGCACAGCTGTTTGACCCCATGCAAATTGTTTTCTTTTATTTTTAGAACAATTTTATGCAGTGGCAACACAATTTTGACAACTGTTATAAATTGAGAATAAATGAGAAAGTGGCGTGGTCTAGCGGTTAACAAGCTTACCTCTGGAGCAAAGGGTCCTCGGATCGAATCTCAGTGGGACCACTTACTGGATTTAATTCGGGAACTCAATTTGGGATTTAATTTGTATAACAGATATTGATTAAAACCTGAATACCACTTTCTCCATGGTTCATTTGAAATGGGCAAATGAACCATGAAAGCTTGCACTACCCATCCGTGTGTTTCGTGTAGTGTGTTTGAATGTTGCAATATGGCGCTGTTTAAGCTGCTGCCTCCAAATTGCATTGTTTCTGTCTAGTAATTATTAAGTTGTAAAGTCTCTAGCAATTTGGCCTACAGGCCACGATTTGAGATTCAAATAAACCTCAATTATAAATAGGGACATGCAAGAGCTATTGTCTCGCCAAAAATCAGACAAATCCATTGTGGGAATCTTGCCATATAGGCCTACAAAGGTGATGATTTGTGTGTTATAGTGCCCTCTATATGCCCATTCTCCATAGAAAAAACGTGGAAAACTAGCTTTTTAAGAAAAATCATACTTGCCCGCAATGAAATTTCGTAAAATTTACACAGGATGTACTTAGTGGACTAAATAATCCAAATCTGGTGCCGGAGATAATTTTTTTTTTAATTCTGGATTTGTCATAATAAATAAGACTTTCAAACAGCTGTGATAGGGCATCTACTTTCAACCTTTGAAGTTATTGTGCACTCAATATTTTCTCTCAGAAGTAATTCAAAATGTAAAGATAGGATAGGGATTTGAACCTACAATGCACAGATTACAAGTCTACACCTGTGCAATCCAAGCTGGCAAAGGATTTATTTTGTAATGCTTAAATCAATACAGCCTGGAATAATAAAAAAACACAGGAAAAAGGTCTACTCTCTCTGGTGTGACCATACAACCTCACCACAGAGTTACACAAGTATTCTTTCAAAATCAGTAACCAATTGAATGATGGTACAGTGCAATTTGGGCAAACACTTATCAATAATACTGCTTATATTAATCATGCACTGCAAAGTGTGTGGCAAAATAATCCCAGAAAGTCTTAAGGCATCTTATTATTAATACCGGTGGTCCTGTCTCTCTATCTGTCTGTCTACTGTCTGGTCTATCTGTGTGTCTGACCGCGTCTATTTTCTCGGAGGCCGAGGTCGCACTGTCCTGAAACTTGGGGGGCGGGTGCCCCTTGACCGAACGAAGACCGAGTTTGTATGGTTAGTGGGATCAAGTCATCGGTGGTCCTTCGCGGTCCAAAAAGAAGGTCAAATATACCTTGTCCATTTTATCTCGGAGACCGAGGGTCGCACGTTCCTGAAACTTGTTGGGTGGGTGCCCCTTCCATCCGAAGACCGGTTTGTATTGGTTTATTGGATCAAGGTCATCAGGGGTCATTCCAGGTCAACAGAGGTCAAACTGGGGTCAACGTTGGTGTATGACATGAAACTTGGAGGTTGGGGTCGATTTTTGATGCAGAACTTTTGAGGTCACGCAGGCATCAGGGGTCATTCCAGGTCAAATGAGGTTAAGCGTTGGTTTCTCAGAGTCCGAGGGTCGCACGTTGCTGAAACTTGGTGGTGGGTGCCCTTAACCGTCCGAAGACCGACGTTGTATTGGTTAGTGGAATTAAAGGTCATCAGGGGTCATTCAAGGTCAAATGAGGTAAAAATGTGGTAAACGTTTGCTTGAATATGGACATGAAAATGGGAGGGTGGGTCAATTTTTGATGCCAAAAATTTTAAAGTCATGACAAGACGTCAGTTTGGGGTCATTAAGGTCAAAGAAGGTCAAAAAGGGGTTAACTTGGTGTATCCAGACGAAGCTTGGAGGGTGGGGTCAGATGTTGATGCCAAAAAGTTGAAGGTCCGATCAAGGTCTCAGGGGTTCATTTCAAGGTCAAATGAGGTAAACGGTGTATGGACATGAAACTTGGAGGGTGGGGTCGCTGTTGAGCCGAAATTTTAAGGTCACGACAAGGTCATTAGGGGGTATTCAGTTCAAATGTAGTAAATGTTGGTGTATGGACATGCAACTTGGAGGGTGGTGTTGGTTGTTGATGCCACAATCTTAAGGGCACAACAAGGTCATCAGGGGTCATTCAAGGTCACCAGAGGTCAAATTGGTGAACTGGTGGGCGTGGCTATTGATGAGCCAAAAATCCATCATATGTAAATTGAAATTTGAAAATCATCTCATTGTAAAGGTCATCAGAGGTCATTCCAGGTCAAGGCACTCCGAACCCTTGGGTCATTCATCCAGGTGATCGCGAAACACAGTGAGCGCGAAACCCGGAACCGCCTATTTAACATGAATGGAGAAACACGCAACAGTTGTGACGTTGCTTCGACCAAAATAGTTGACCATTTTTTGGCATCAGGATTATGGTGCCTGCAGTTAAAATAGTACATTGACGGGGTTTTGTCCATCGTTTGAGAAAGCAATCCAACAACCCAGGATTTAAAAGACTCTATAAGATAGCTAGCCAGCATATAGGTGCATTACTTTTATTGGACCCCTTCCCCCCTCCCCTTCAAAATCCTAGTTCACACTGAGGTAGACATAATATGATAATTATATCATGGTTTCAGACTGCTTTTAGAGACATATTACTCCCTTTTGAACATATTAGGCAGCACTCTGCCCTGACCATGCTGCTACATACTTTGTGTTGTTATATTTACACTTAATACTGTGTTGGTGTGGCATTTTTTTGTAATCATTGAAAATGAAACCACTGTGGATATCATCTATTCTTCATTGAATATGTGCGTGTGCACAAATGTTTGGTATACCTGTACTGACTTTGTCATGAACTTTTTTAAACCATTTGCACGTTTCTGTGCTTCTTTGCACACCTTTCCCCCTCACACCATCATGTAGTCCATTTTGCTGGTTATGTGATAATTTGTAATTAACAAGTACAGTAGCACGTTTACTCTAGTAAAAGTTGGCAATTCAATTCCAACTTGTTTGTGATTACAAGTGCAACAATTAATTGGAATCTGTGGATGTTTATAGTGTGAAAAAGTTGAAGCCATCTTCATAAAAATTTCAGTTGTGACTAATTCAGTCTCCTACTGGGTGGATTTTGGAACAGGTACTTTTAATGATGTTCAAATCCAACATTTATTTTTGCCTGTTTTGAGTTGAAATCTAATAGTAACTATACTTGTTTACACTAGTTGAGAACACAATTTGATTAGAATGGAGCCATTATAACATTTGCCTGGTGTAAGTAAACAAGGTAAAGACAGCACTCATTTTATGGACTAAATAATAATTATGTGAGGAAATGAAGCATTGCAATTATAAAACCTAATCTTATAGCTAGAACTAACTTGGGATACAGTAAGTGTTATATTTTCAGTGAGACTCATTTTCAGAAATATCACCTTAAAGTTTTGTGTTTTGTATAGATTTTAGCCAGCTGCTAACAATTCTCACAGATTTACGAGAATCTAAAATTGTCACACAATGTGGATGGCTTCATAGTGCTTACTTTCACGATGCTTTAAAAATATATGTGGATTTGGATTGAAAAAAAGGATTTTTCATTTTGTGGATGGAATGCTCTTAAATTGTATTAATTAGACTGGATGTCTTAAGGGGATTTGACGTGTTAGTGATCTACGCGATAAAATTTTCCAGAATTCACAATATAGGTCATTTACAACAGTGCTGATTAAGAATCTGAATTAAAATGGGGGTCCACGACTTTGTTTTTGAGCTATAGCCAAAACAAAAAGGTATGTTGTCACTTTTTAAACCACGTAAGTCTACGGAAAAAGTCAAAATTTGACATTTGGATCGCCTACAAAATAAAAAGTTCGCGAAAAATTTTTGTAATTTCTATATATGTTGAGGTCCGATGTCGTTCTTCAAATTTTGAAATAAAAAATGAGGGTCACCGACTTACTTTTACCATTACACGCCGAAAACCACTGAAATTTGACACTTTTTTTTCAAATTGGGCGTCTTATTGGGCGGCAAGAAAAATCCGCGGCCCACATTCGGATGCAGCAAGGCAGGAATGCAGGCGTAGAGATGTGCGATTTTAACTAAACGCAAAAACAAACGCACAATTATCCGCGGTATATGCGCATGATACCTTCGCAGCTCAAAATTAAAATTCTTCCATTTGTCGATGACTGGCTCTAAACAATGCTGAAGTGTAAAGCCTTGCGCTAAACAATCACACGTCAACCCCTTAATAGCAAACTAGAGTCAAACCTCAATATTTTTGAACCTTTATGTATAGAACTGCTCATATGTTAAAATTGCATTAGCTTGCATAAGATGCGCTTTCCTAAGGGGTTTGAACTCACTAGGGTTTTAAATTTGTACATCATTTGTAAAATATTTTAGTGCTGTTTTATTTTGGAATCATGGAGTTGTACATGGTCCTGTCTAATTTCACCTCCATCTATTATGTCTGGAATCAATCTGAGACGCGCTGTTAAATGTTGTGCGTTGATCGTGTATGCCTATCTCTGCACTTGACTAGTAACAATGTCCTAGTGACGTAAATATGTTAGCGCGATTGCCAATTCAGCCAGAAGTAATGTACTTTTGTTGCATGCTACGCTTGGCGCAAACACTCACTGCGATCGGTGCAGGGCGATGCGTCTCAGATTTGATTCCAGACATAATATGCACACCTGTCTAGCAAATTTACATTTAAGTATGAAGCATCTTAAATGTGCATTTCATGACATGATTGTAGCACCACCTTAAATTATGTTTTTCATTCATCATTAAATATTTACAGGATATGGCTGAATACTTTTAGTTTCCATAGAATCAATGTACGCACCTCAGTTTGACGACAAAGAATGGCACAAGCCTTGTGTGCCATTATGAGTCTAATTTGAAAAAGTGGGACGCTATTTTCATCCCTCTTCCATGGAGTACTGTATAAGTGGAAATTTTCGCGAGGTTTTTATTTTCGCGAATTTCACGAGTGAACATAACAAATGCAAAAATAAAACCTGCGAAAAAACTTTTTCCAATAGATTTGTATTGATGATGTCAATGACCGTGAAATTAAATTCTCGCGCATTTGGAAAACTGTTAAAATCGTGAAAAATATCTGTATGCGAAAGTTTTCACTTATTCAGTATTTTGACCCAATTCAGCCAAAATTTTGGCAAAATTATGCAAATTATACTCGATCATCTGATATGTGACCCCATCCCATTCGTTGCGGAGGTGAAAAATTCATTGAGGCGCAGGGACTTCTATTACTGTTATAGACCGTATTCACTATGACGTCAGCCACCCAGACATGTTGGTGGACAAGCTGCATACATTCCAGAACTGCATTAACAGATGTCAACGGCCCGTTTAGCGTTTGCACAGGGATCATTGACAGGTTGAATGTATTGTAGTACTGGAATGAGTCTATCTTGTCCACCAAACAGACGGGCTATTGAATACGGTCTATTGTGAGCAATGTTAAGACCTGAAAGTACACTATAGTGCGTTTCATACATGAATGAATTGTATTCAGGGAGTAAGTGAGTTAAATGACGGAGGGTCAACGAGGTTCATAAGATAGAGAGCAAAACGTTACGTAATCTTTAGAAATTCACCGTCTCGCATGTTTTGCGACCACAAAGAAAACGTAGCGTACCAACAATAGAAGCAATGGCTGCCTCCGCTTCTTTCACATACGGGGTGACGATTTGTAGATACACTAATCGGGAGTGATACAAATTATGATGTGTTAGAGGTGGTCAGGTGAATAATAGTGTACCTGGATCATTTGCTCAGATTAATCTTTTTTCCATATGGCAATGCGCGATTAGGTGAAAAGATGTATTCAGTGAGGCGGTTTATTTAAATCAAGACACTGACGTGTCTAATCATTGTGTGGCCTGGGTAGGACAAATTAACCACCCAATAGCACCCAACATCCATCAAAATGATATTTGGGCGGATTGTTTGTATCGATTTAACATTATGTGTGTATAAACAGCACCAAACTGATAATATCCGTGCAATATTCAAAATGCCCGCCCAGCACGGACGATGTTTGAATGCGTTTCACCCCTTGGGAGGGTCCTCAAGATAATTCGGTGTGGCAGTGCCTTGAATCATCATTCCCGGTAGAGACGGTTGAACCTCTCTGGCTTAATTGAATAGGTCCCAAACTCCAGGGGGACGAACGTATCAACGCGAATCGACTATAGTGCGCAATGAAGTTAATGAAGCAATCACCGAGATGACTTACAAATTTTGACTCCTTTGGTTGGACTGACTCCTACTATCACTTCCAATTGATTTAAAGTGCTTTAAATTTTGAGGAAAATTGCAGAAATATACATACTTTATTTAGGCCAGTCAAAATAGAATGAATGCTGCCTTAAGCCAACACTAATTGCAACAGAATCATTCCAACAGAATTGTATTGAGATCCTTTAAAACCCCATATCAAAAGTCTAACTAAAATCACAGCTAGTGGAAATAGATTTTAAGGGGTAAGGTTTATACCGTGGTCAAAATATAAAAGTATCAAAACGCGTCGAAAAGTATGCCAACGGTTCGTGACATTTCTAGATTAAAAAAAGGTATAGTTTGCCATAGTCTGCAGTTGTATTGTCAATAGTTATGAGTCAAAATAGGTTCAAGGTTCACACTGGGGGTTATTTTTCAAGATAAATCCGTTCGGTATAAAAATGGTGTCCAATTGTTCGTCTAATTGTACCGACCCGAAAATATACGGGTTGCACCACCTATAATATTCGTTGCATAATTGGAATGCAACATGTTGCCTGGGGCTACTCACATGGTCTATGGGAGGTAGTCATAGTCTCAGCTCTTAATTCTTATATAAAACTTCAACAAATGAAATCTATTTACTTACTTTACTTATAGTGGGACAAATTAACAGTTACAAACCAGTCCGATCAATCGGACCATTCTAATGAATTTTTACCCCATGATGGACTCCTTGAACTGTTATGAGCCTATTTGTACTAAAACTATAACGCGTTAATAGGGCAACTATACCTTTTTTAAACCTTAGGAGTAGCCCAATAAATTGGTACATCATTTAAATCAATTCAAACAATTCTAATTTTTACCCCTGTACAAGTATGCCCCCTTATCTACATGTTTCGCACTAGGTTGATTTTGGTAGACTTTTAATAATTTTTGGTTGAACTATTTCGGAGTATATTAACACCAAAATTTTTTCTGTTTGCAATTGTGTGGGGTCAAATCAGACAATTAGGGACTTAAAAATTCCCTTTCGCCTTCATCGTCAAACATTGGCAATGCAGGGGTTTTCTGTTCCCTACTCTTACTCTGGTGTTTTAGTAATGGTTACCAGTGGCCCACCTAACAAATTAAGCACTTGGTTAGTGAGATGGTCGGTCCCCCTCTGCAGACACCTTTTAACTTGATTGCAGTGTATGAAGTGGATTTGATTGCTATTGTTTGATGACACTGTATTTATTTGTCGAGCTATATTTCATGATGTCACATGCTATAACATGAACTAACATTAGTCTTTTGTTCTTTATTTAGTCTCTTGAGTTGACCAGAGAGATACTTCTACGCAAGAAAGCCTTGGAATACAGATTCCGTGCCTTCACTGGAGACTAATCCTGTATCAACAAGAACTGATTTTTGTGTTGGATACTCTGTTAAAAATGAGGTGCCTTTGTAGGAGATTAATGCTGAATTGGCAGAGATGACATGAGTGCATCTTAAAAAGAGAAGATTTTAATGTAGCTTTATGGAGTATAATTTAAGCATGTACTACCATGAAGAGATACTTTAACATTTAAAGGGGCATTTTTATAGTCCATAGCTTTTTCTCCTGACTTGCCTTAAATGGGCATTTCGTGATCCGCAGCCCCGTCCCCCGACTTACCTAATCTTACGTGCAGATTTGATCTACTCTGGAAGAAATTCGTAATTTTGTATTTTCTGTCCGTAAACGGACAGAAATTACAACACAGTGATCTATGGGGTGCTGTGATACAAACATTTCCTCATAACATCAAAATGCGTCGTCAGAATCAACTGGAATTTTGGAAATAAGCTTTTCTCAAGGATATCTATTGAACCATAAACAAAAATGATAGTCCTACAAAAATGGTCCTAGAATCACGAAATGCACTTTTAAGTTTTATTATTTTATGTGAAATTACAACAGCGACCTATGAGATTCTGAATACAAATGCTCAAAACATGAGACACCATTAGAATCTACAGAAATTAGGCAAAAATGCACCTTCCAATAAGCTTGATGATGATGCAAAATTTCAAACAGGTAGCTATTTTTTCTGTCCAATTGAGGAAAAGACTACCAATCCTTTCCCCATTAAAACAAGCAGAGGTTGATTATTAATTGCTTTGAAATTTGTGTAGTGGATACACAGCATTGATACATCTGTGTTGTAAAATAAGAACCTTTCTGATAAGGTTAAAACTTAGTGTGATTCTTTCCAGATATTAGGGTGAGTGACTATTTGTGTGTTATTGATATCCATATCCTTTCCTGTTTTCAAATTTGAGTAGCTAACTGGTGACACTACCATATGAACATTTCACATTTATGGGAAGGTGCTACAGTCAATGTCCTAATTTCTTGAACAAAAGACTATACCAGCATGTTGGTGCCAATCTAGAAGCGTATGGTAAACGCTTGGCAATATCCATTTTAGTCTGAAAGGCAGAGTATCGGTTGATGTGGGAGGATACGCACATCAGCGTGCGTATCTGTGTGAACTGCACCCGTACTGCGTGCAAACCAACATTTTGGTAGAGAAGCGGGGATACATGAGGCGACATCAACATCGGGCACTGCCTGACCATATGCGTAGGCACCTGTATGGCTTGTTATAATCCGTGCTCAATCAGTATAAGGCTAGAAAAATGCTGTAGCAGTATGGGCATATAGTCCAGGAGCCATCAATCCGTATCTCGCTTAAAAAAGGTTTGACCTTACAGCCTCTGCTCTAAAATGTTTGACCCCATACATGCATAGTGTATATGTTGGGGGGTATGAAAAGTGATGTTGGATTAAATAAGCCTCTTGCGAAAAAATAAAAATCCAAGATGGCGTCCAAAATGACCGCTTAAAAAAAAAAAAAAAAAAAAGTGTGATTCTTTCCAGATATTAGGGTGAGTGACTATTTGTGTGTTATTGATATCCATATCCTTTCCTGTTTTCAAATTTGAGTAGCTAACTGGTGACACTACCATATGAACATTTCACATTTATGGGAAGGTGCTACAGTCAATGTCCTAATTTCTTGAACAAAAGACTATACCAGCATGTTGGTGCCAATCTAGAAGCGTATAGTAAACGCTTGGCAATATCCATTTTAGTCTGAAAGGCAGAGTATCGGTTGATGTGGGAGGATACGCACATCAGCGTGCGTATCTGTGTGAACTGCACCCGTACTGCGTGCAAACCAACACCAACGTTTTGGTAGAGAAGCGGGGATACATGAGGTGACATCAACATCGGGCACTGCCTGACCATATGCGTAGGCACCTGTATGGCTTGTTATAATCCGTGCTCAATCAGTATAAGGCTAGAAAAATGCTGTAGCAGTATGGGCATATTCTTTGCACCTCTAACATGTCAGTAGACCAGGTGCTAATTTGTGTTTGTGAACATTGATGTCACATCATCTATAGCAACAAGTCATAGGGATTTTTATATTTATAAACACTGTTCTTGACAAGAGGAGGTACAGTGTTCTTCCCGCAATGCATTTCTAACGATACAATTTTTGCACTGATGTCACAAATCCGGATGGGGTAAAGTTTACACAGCAGTTATAAATTTAAAGGTGCAACGAGAGATTTCACATATCAGGTGTCCCCTTAAAAAATCGAAAGTACTGATTTTTGCCCGGATGTAAATTTTTCCATAAAAAATAACCCCATCTGAAATGATTAAGCTGAGAATGTTTCTTTGGTACAGAAATTGTGAAATTTCGTATAGGAGCAAATACAAAATTCAGCCTATGTTTTATATTGAAATATAAGCAAATCAAAATCCCCTTTTTTCCTCTCTCAAGACATTTCTGTAGCCAAATACAAGGCATGAAATCTGTTGAGTGTCGAGTTTATATGAAATGACTATTATGATACTATATTTGGGTGCCTCAAAAGTCTCTTGTTGCACCTTGAAATTGCAGCCCCTTTATACAATTAAGTACTGTAAAATTGTTTCACAGGGTTATCAGCTTTCTCAGTTTTGTAAATAACTGAGAATTATGTGCCAGCTGTTATCATTTGTACAAAAGCAAAAGTGTTTATTGTAGAATATTGCGTTACTGATTTCTTGTATACTTAGCAATCAAAATTTAAATGAAACAAGTTGCCTGTTGGAGGGACAATGATCCTGTGCACAAATCACTAATAAGCAGAAGACAAAAAGAACTTGTGAGTGTGGCAAGGATTTGTTTACTGCTTATGTCCATGGGATGTCAACCGTTACACGTCACTGTGCTTGGTTCAACAAAGCATGCATACACTGATACTTTTATACTGAGCACAAATGGGTACTGCATCCAAACCAAAAAATGATCATATCAAACTTTTGAATTTAGATTTTCGGTTGAACAATCTTTGAGTTCAAAGAAAATATACTGTATATGTACTTCAAAATCTGAGTCGCTTTAATGGAAAGGAGCAAACTCTTGAAATCTTCACCCAAATAAAGAATATGCATAAGCATTTCACTTTTTTTGTAAATTTCATAATTTATTTGCAAAATTCTGTTGACAAATAAAAACTGATACTATAAACTTCATCTTCTGTGAATTTCAATAATTTGTTCAAGAAGCAAGCTAGGTTTAAGCTTTAATTTAGCCTATATTCTCATACCTGCCAACATTGAGAACCCCAAAATCAGAATGTTTTGCAAACACCTCATCACAAAAGCCCTTATGGGTGGGGTCTTTCTGATCCACTTTATAGGGCCTCTAGTGGAGTACACAAGGGCAAAGTCTCCTGAAGTCACTGGGCTTCAGTGTTTTTCAAGCTGCAGGAAGAGCTTCAGGAGCCCAAAAAATATTGCAGGACTTTCTGGCAATTATTTCAAGATTTGTTTTTAATTGCAGAAATCAGGATATCCCTATTTTTAGTTCAAAATAGGGAGGATTCCTATAAAACAGGGAAGGTTGGCAGGTATTTACTCTGTCCAGCTCCAAGTAGCGACATGGGCGTATACAATGAACTGACTTTCAGCACACACGTAGACAAAGCACATCAACAGGAAAGGCGGCACTGGGCATACGAGCATGTCATCACTTCAGATGAGACCAAGTATAGGCATACATATTTTATTTATCTACATTATACAAATGACCAATTCTGCAGGACTGGCAAGAAATCAGTGGTTAAAAACATTTTTTTCAGAAATGCCAGATTTCCTTTTTCTTGACAAAGCAAAAATTAATTTTCCGGTAATCTGTTGAATGGACAAAAGAAATTCTTGCGAGAATACAAATTTCCCCAAAATTGCACTTGATTGGTTGTGGAACACACGCTGGAGTTTTTGAATACCAACCATGCTCCAAGAGTAGATTTCCCTTACTAAACTCGAAGGGCAGTTATTTTTTCGACTTTGAATCCCACTCCTGCTTTTAAATTCAAACTCCAGACCACTGTATCATGAGGTCGTCTACCTAACCATTAAACCAATGAGGATTACTGTGCCAGATTTGCAATTCTAATCCTTGATAACCTTTGTGGAATAAATGGATAGTGCTATTAAGCACTGGAATATACCATAACTTGGCAATCTGGGCAGAAATAATTGCACTTTCTTCAAAAGTAAGGTAAAACAAATGCCAGGTATCAATGGCATTCCCCATTAGATAATGATAGATGCATATTAATATCAAACATGAATAAAATATTTAGAGCACATGAGGTGGCATCATTGCCCAGGAGTTTGTTCCATGTGGCTATTGTTCTTTGCCCTACAGTATGCACATACATTTAAAGGCACAACAAGAGATTTTGAGGCACCCAAATTATTGTGTCATAATAGCAATTTCATATAGATTAGACACTCAATAGATTTCTTACTTTGTGTTTGGCTACAGAAATGCCTTAAGAGAGAAAAAAAAGGTGATATTGATTTGCTTATATTTCAATGTAAAACATAGGCTAAATTTCATATTTGCTCCTATACAAAATTAGAAATTTCACAATTTTTGTATCAAAGAAACATTTCCCAGCTTAATCCTTTCAGATGGGGATATTTTTGATGGAAAGCTTTACATCAGGCCAAAAATCAGGACTCCTGATATGTGAAATCTCTCGATGCACCTTTAATACACATCTGTACACACAATGAAACAAGTAGTTCCCAACAGAGCTATACCATAATACTGCTGAATACATGTTCTCACTGATTGTGTTATTTTACAACTTGTTTCAAGCTGTTTAGTTACTCTGTAAATGCAGGCATTTTTTCAACTGTGTTGTTAGCACCAAGTGGTTATTTACACTTCTGATCACACAAAAGTGCAGTGTTTGTGCATAAAAATCACTATAGGTTTGTTAATAATAGTTTGATCTAAGCATACACGCAACATGAGTGTGAATGTGCAATTAGATAACATGATTGGACCAGGACAAACAGGTGCAGTACACACGGAAGTATGCTGCAGCACGCTTAGTTCAAACAATTATCATTATGCCTATTCACCCTTTGCAAGGAGAGCCTCAAACCGGCTGCAATATAAATAAGGGTATTTTCACAACAGTTTGATTAGGTTAGATTCTTTCTAAATAAAACCAATGACCTTATACTTGAAATGAATGCATTGTTATGCAACACCATTTATTCCAATGACAGTTTGAGGTTCTACCTGCAAATAGCGAACTGTGCAAAGAGTGAATAGATAATCATCTGTACAAATATGATGCAACTCTAATAGGGCCATATGCAGGATTTGTTTTGGGGGTTTGGGACTTCAAAAAAGTAGACCTAACTCCTCTAAAATGGTCCTTTTTTTGGAATTTAAACATCTCATCACCAAAAAGAGGACTTTGTCAAAATTTCTCTAAAAAATGAAAGGCAAAACTAACTTTTCCTTTAAAAATTAGGAGAAAATATTTCATAAAAGCAAAGGTTCTCCTGGTCGATTTACCAATGTCCTTTAAACCATCCTATATGTGAGGAACATTGTATTGCAGATTTGGGTGTATCCAAACAGTGGTTCTCAAATATGACTAGCCAGAGATGGGTACAATGTCGGGCTGCTTCACTGAATTCCGCAAGGTCTTGTCTGTGCATTGCTCCAACAGTGGGCAGACCAAGAGATGTTTAATTTAGTGAAGTAATGTTTATATTTCAAGAATACATCGTTCTATAGAATGGAGGAGTCGTCTGCCATCGCATTTGCGAATGGGGACACAAACATGAAACATGTGACTTCTGGATGATCTCTGACCCTGGAAGACCTCATGATCTCTGACCCTGGAAGACCTCATTTGATTTTTACATGTTTACCTGATACACAAGCATTTCTACTGAATCAAAATGATTTAAAATACAAATAGGCCAATGGTTGGTACACCATGTCCCACCCCATCATTGTACCTAGAATAAGAGCCCGTACGTTTGACATCTTTGTAGTAGTATGCAAAATAGTTGTCCCCAATACTGATTCTTTCTAAATGTGAATGCTGGATGCACACACTACCACCAATAATGTTTCCAAAATACAATACTACTTCAATCCATCACTGATACCATTAATGTATAATTTTTAGCACCTCCATGTCCGGATAACTTAAAACTCATGGCGTACCGACCGGGGGAAGCAAAAGCGGGACAATATTGGCAAAATTGTGCTTTTTAAAAAAATCCCTCTATTCGGGATTTCAAAGCAGTTTTAGCCAAATTTGGGCAAAATACATAAATTCGGCCAATTTTGTCAAAATCGACTTAATTGGAGCAATCACCGGGACAAATTTATGAATTTTGCCCCCTCTGGAGGGACGACTTAGAAATTTTGACCCTTCTTCTAGATCGACTTCATCGTACGTCCACTGAAAACAGTTAATATGTACATCATACATATAATCCTCCATGTTTCCCCCGCCCTGTATAGTAGAATCATCTCCAAAGAGAAGCTCAGTTTTAACTTTTTTTTTTTGATAATAAGAGGGCCTGCTGAATTAATTAACAAGATTGCCACATCTCATAATTGCATCCTGTCCACTGTTGGGAAGCCTCAACATGTTTCTGTGCTTACTTCCATCAGATATGGTTGCACACCACTAAATACATTACCATATGAAACAAACTTAGTTACTGACAATGGGTTTACTTTGGAACTCTTACCATATTTGCATCCCATCAAGCCAGAACCATCCATGGGTTGAACATTAAAGCGACTGGAGCATTAGACTATGAGGAGTTTTGAGAGCCCCTTTCAACTATGGTTGCTGTAACAAAAATCATGTTGGAGTAGAGGTTAAAATTAATCCTGTAGTTATATTCTGAGAGAGTTTCACAGACTTTGGTGGGTTGCATCTTAAAAAAAATTATTCCAACAATATTTTGCCTAAAAGTTCCAGTTTTTCTTTCTTCAACTTAAACTTGCAATCCTGAACCTATTTACTTTTTTCCAATACTCTTCAGTCAGAGAGTGCCAGATCAGACTTTTTAGTGGTGTGAACCATATTCTTATGTCCGCAATCACTTTTTATATTATCATCACTTTTATGTAATAAAAGACACCCTGTGGCATTTTGATGATATTAGAGGATGACAAACAAAAAGCTGCATTTTCCAATTAAAACAGAAAGGGCTTCATTCCACATACACCAACAATCTTTTCAAAGTAAGCTTATCCTGAGATTCCAACACCTTAATATCAGAATCACATCACGACACAAGTTTTTTAAAAAATTGGTCTAGGTTTGGCAAACGTTTCGTCAATTAATTTCTTTTTCTACTATTTTCTTTTTTAATTTCTTTTCCGGATCACTGTGACCTTGATAACCTCCGCCGCAGGCCCTCTGACTACCGTAGTGTAACCTCCTGTTTGGCTTGGACGACATTGTATACTCATTGGCAGACTTTGCTTCCTTGCCTTGATGTGCGTGATGATATCCTCCAGCTTTCATTCCAGCCCTGTGCAAAATGGATCCAAATAGTAATGTCAAAACATTTTTTCATATACCTGTATTATTGAGCAATTATCCAATGAAAATGAATGAGCATAAACGCTAGCAAGAATTCTGCTATTCGAAATATGTTTGTAATCTTGCCAGTCCCATTTTTAAAAAAAAAAAAAAAACGCCAAGGTCAAAATCTCTGTTCTCAGTCACTCAGTAAAGCATATAGCACATTCCTTGGAGATTGCCGCCCCCAATTTTCAAAACCTAAGATTTTTGCACCAGTTGTGTTGGCAATATTCAAAAACACATTATGTTATTATAATCAATCTAACTTAAAGCTGATTTCCTTTCCAATGTTGACTGAAATATTAGCCCCTTTTTCCTCTGTGAAGTGGAATGCCCCACAATACCATTTTAGGAGCACCCCTAAAAGAGAGAATGGATTCGACCAGTGACCCCCAGGTCACAACCCTGTCGACCATGACTCTTCTCAATTCCGTTTTGGCCCTAGCCCACACGGACGCACACATGCCATATACAATGCTGTGGGGCGGGCCTGGAATCGGGAAGTCAACTTGGAAAGGAAATCAGGCTTCAGTTAGATGATTTATAAAACATAATGTGTTTTTGAATAAATCATACTACTGACTGAGTTCCTTTATCAACAACACCAATGTTGAACTGAATTTATGCATTAA
>JAMKCH010034132.1:0-15863 GCA_023653785.1 Ophioderma brevispina
TATCTCCCAGTGGAAATACATGGATGTGTTTTGTCCTGGGTGTCCGTGCATAGATTTTCAGCGGTTATGCTCTCGTTTATTTGTAAGCTGTCCAGTCAAAGTATCCTCTATCATATTTATGATGTGAAAATCACGCCAACTTGTTTTTGTTTAAATAGTCCTAAGAAAATGTATGAATATCTGCTTGTGGGGCCATGCGTGTTTCTGATCTATATAATTGTGTGTAAGCTTTAGCTATTTTGTATGATTTCTCTCCCTAACGTCCCTTTCGGATCCAAAATTACGAGTACATAACGATCACTCCACCCCAAAAGGGAGTAAGCGTTATTTTTCTTGTTTTAAACATGGCAGTGACGTGTCACTTCTATGTATAAACCGACGTTATTCTACGAATCTTCTGTACCATGTCTAAGATGTAGATTCGGATCTACGAAAACTACGAGGAATATCATCAACCACATTAAAATGTTTAACAGAAGATTCGTAGAAAATGATCTCCCTTTTAATAAATTTTTAAACCTTAAATTTTTTGTTTTTTTTTTACAATGCTGTGGTATCAACGGGTGAACGGAATTGAAAAAGGCCTACAAAAATTATAAAAGGAACTAAACGAAATAACGATACAGGGAGTTATTTTTGT
This sequence comes from Ophioderma brevispina, assembly GCA_023653785.1. Taxonomy (NCBI): domain Eukaryota; kingdom Metazoa; phylum Echinodermata; class Ophiuroidea; order Amphilepidida; family Ophiodermatidae; genus Ophioderma; species Ophioderma brevispina. The sequence continues at coordinate 641 of JAMKCH010034132.1, forward strand.
TGTTATGAAGTTTTAGTTGCGTTTCTCGCTATTCAAAGTTTAGTTTTTCTGTGCAAAATAATAATGTAGTTTATTATTGTTGTCACGGTTATTTTTGTTTTAAACTATATGCACTCCAGTGTGAACATGTTTAATTTTCAACATTGCACTTATTTTTATTCTTATCATCTATGTTGATCTTCTAGTTTTGTAGTTCATAAATTCCTTAACTTCTTAGCATGGAATCTTTACTAGGTAGTTTAGAAATTTGTTCTGGCTTACACTATGTATTATTTCGAGCTTATTTCAGTCCTTACTACTTTAACATTTCCAAGCCATAGCTTGAATTTTCATGTTCTTCAGATGAAAGTTGCGACTTAAATTCTTAAAATGTGGCTTAAATTTAAAAATGTGGTTTAAAAATTTGGTTTGGAGGTGTCATGTTACTTGTAAAGTTTGGTTATTGTCCTAGGCCTTTAGTGTTTAAATGTCATGTTTAGAGTTTTAATGCAGTTTACATTCCTCTGATTGTTTCAATTGATTGAATTGAAGTCCATGTAAACTTCAGTATAAAGACATTCGTCTGCTCGGTTCGAATATAATTCCAATGTGTGATTCTGCAGTTGACGGAATCTGGTGTGAGCAAGATAAATATCGTTGCCTAATTTTCCCAAAAAATCCGTATCTCTCCAAGCGACTTCAAACCTCGGTTTCTTGTATCCCTCATGTCCTCGATGGGTATAAAAGCTGTAAATGAGACATTAAGACAAGCACATGCTAACGTAGCCAAGACTACACGCCTACTACTTGTAATGATGTGTGGACTCGAAAATTGATCTGAAATAATTGACAACTCTTTCAGACTCTCATTGGATTATGCAAAAAAGTAGGGGCATATGTAAAAGCTGAGATGAATATGGGTGGTAAACGGATACGAATCAACAGGTATTAAACAGATGATGGGGTTGTTACCGGACATTGATTTACATTGTGTGCAATGGTTTTAAGTCAGGGAAACCACTCGAAACAGAAGATTCGGTAGTTACGAATCCACTTGGGCTTTCGCCCTCGTGAATTACGTACGTACGAATCTTCAGTTTCTCGTTGTTTCCCTTTAACAGACGAGTGGCAAGTTCCTCTTAAACAAGGCGGGGTTTGATCGTGATGTAGAAAGTGCAAACAATGCAGTTAAGGAGTGATGTAAGGATATATATAGGAATATGAATTAGAAATATTATTATATCGCGTCAATTATTTGTAACTTTTTGAGAGATTTATCCTTCCAAGCGGATGTGGATTGTGCTAACCTCTGTCGGCCTTACGTTCATTATAATTATTTAACTTTATTTGGATGTGGTGATGCACAGTTCCAAGTATCGATTGGTTTATGGTGTTTGTTTATACTCTGTAATCTAAAAGACTTTGCAAGGGACAATATTTGATTGTGCCTTCTCTACCTTTTCAAAGCAATTTGAGTGTTCGCATCATTGGGTAAGGAGGCTCTTTTGTGAAAGATTACCTCAAACCCTTATATTTAGTTATAGATTTACCCTGATGTATATTCTAAATATACCATATAACACATGAGTGCTATTCTCTCGTAGTTGAATTCCTCAGTGTTATACATAACGGAATCTGCGCTTTATTCCGTAATGTATGTAGTTACCCTTTATGATTTCTCTCAATAGGTTTATTATTACAATCCGAGCCCTCATAAGTACCATCCAAAACAGTGATAACCACTCTACTAGGCCTAGGGGTATCCCTCGTCCCTCGAAAATGAACAGGACGGCTTTGGACAGTCAGGGGTTACCACCTTGCACCTTTTCGAAACAGGACTGTGCTATACCATGTACAGGTATGTCTTTCTGTACATGGGGCGACGGATAAAACCGTTTCCCTCGGCCATTAGAATTGCTGAATTTCTGTGAGGGTTTAAAAAATTAGCCCCACATGCGTGCAAAGCATCTAACAACGCGGTTGTGATAGCTCGCAACCCGCCATAAAGGTATAAGTATTGTGCATACGCGTGTGAAGAAGTCGCAACCCGTTGCCGGAAATGTTACATGCGTTCACAGGCGTTAGGCCCCCGACATTTGTTTCATAGCCGCCAATTGGATTTTAACTAAAACACGATAATTTTTCTGCTTTTTAAACCAAGGGAATTTTGTCTTCAAGTGTTTAAGTCTGTTAATTATTGTTATACAATTATCTTTCAATTAAGAAATGATAATTGCATGGCTTCAAACTTCGTTATCATTTCTGACCATATTTTAATGCTATATACAGCACATATCAAAGCCGCCATGAGGATTTTCCAGCAGAATTTCCATCAATCCTTAGTTTGCTGCTTTTTCCAACCAGGGGCAATTTTCTTCAAATTCCAAATTCTGAGAAATATTACACAACTATCTTTCAATTAAGACATATTAATTGCAGGGCTTCGACTTAATTATCCTTTTCTGACAATACGGAACAAGCCCTCGGCGGGAACCTTTCTAATGTACACCAACGGCTGTGCGTGCGGTGTCGGCCAATCGAATTATAAATTTCTGTGACGTACTTAAAAAAAAAGACAAATTTTGTATTTTTGTTATTTTGTTAGTTTATGATATATAGGGGTCATAACGTACTGCCGCAATGCGTGTAAAGGTTTGCCAACGCTGTTGTGAAGGTTGCAATGCGTTTGAAGGGCCGCAACGAATGTGGGATTATTTTTTAATGACGTCCACAGAATTCACCATTCTGATTGAATGACACCAGCACACGAGTTGTGAGATTTCGGCAACGGGTCGTGAGTTGAATGTCGGAAAGCGTTATGACATTCTCCACAACGCGTTGCGGCAAATGCGTTATGGCCGCCTATGGCCATGATGGTGTGGAGCTCGGAACGCATAATGTGATTTCACACCGCGTTGCAAGATACTTTGCAACGAGTTGTGGGTCTATTTTTTTAAATACGTACTTATAAATTCATGTTAAGTGGTCGGACAAGCAACGAATTGGAAACTTTATGCTTGCGGATAGAGGGTATTCCCATGGGTCATTACCCAAGTACAAATGGGTATAATCAATAGTAGATTCTATCTATCTAACGGCGCAGCCGGATGCTGTTCACCATGTAGCGCCAAAGGTACATGTTTGTCATTAAGGGTGGGGATGTCAGAAGGATCCTGCTGGATGTCTCGAGCAATCCAAATCCAATGTAGTTAAAGGGGCGCGGGGGGGGAAAACCCCTGTTTTGGCATGGTAACTTCCAACATTTGACGTCTGAGACTACTTGGTCAATCGCACGATGGGAAGTGACCGGAAAATCGTGCACGGCGTTGGGCCAACAGAAGATGAATTGGAGGGATAGCTCCATCTATCTGTGCTTTGGTCTGTGCTCACGCCAGGATATGTTTTACTGCATAAAGGAAGCTTGTGTAGGTGCCATCAGTCTATCATGTAGCTCTTTCTTCATGGTCAACGTCTCAGATCCATATAACAGGATACTCTCTACACAGGCTAAAGAATTTCACTGTTGAATTGGAGATACCAGATTGCCAAAGTGGTTGGCGTTATTGCAGGATTCCAAGCTTGTCCTTTTGCGTGACAGGAAGTCTTCTTGCTGTCGGCAAACATAGGACCCTAGTTTGAAGTCCTGACCTCTTTGAGTGGGCTACAATCTGCTGTGCAGATAGTGATGATCTTCTTCCTCATTACAGTCATTATTCTGGCTTCTTGGCATTTAGATGTAGGGCCGACCTTTGTCTGCAGCATTCTCAAGTCTGTTAGTAGATCGGTGCCCGCACCGCATCAGATCCGCTGTAGAGCTAGATCATCTGCGAGTCAAGGTCTGTGAGATGGTGACCCATGTGGACGTCTGGAACGCTTGGGTTTGATGGTAAGTACTTGTCGTGCATGATGTCAAGACTCTGTCTGAGGATGTAAACAACCGACTACAAAGAGAGGGAGAAAGAGTATCTCCTTGGAGGATTCCAGTAGGTGTTAGGAACTCCTTTGTGGGCCCATCCATGGTCTGCACCAAAGCTATAGGTTATCATACGATTGGCAATTGCCTGCCGTTCATTTGGGACACCGTAGTTGGCGAGAATATGCAGAAGACTCCCTGTTAAACTGTCAAAAGCCTTGACGAAAAAAATCTACAAAAACAATTGAAGCTTTCTCTTGGAAATTCTCAACTCTTCCATGATCCCTCCGAGGGCAAGTATCTGAGGTAGTGTTGAACTGCCTTTGCGAAAACCGTTCTGCGTCGTCTGCGTAATGGGTCTATGTGAGGAGTGATTGTTGAGCAGCCTGGTGGGGAGTGTAGATCGTAGAGGCCAGTGATGGTGACAGGTAATTCTCTGTAGTTTGGGGTTGTTGGATGTCGCCTTTCTTTGGTAGAGAATGATGATGATGTTGGAAAGGCAGCTGTTTTGGTTTACCATGTAGGTGGTATACAAAATTCTAACAGTGATCATGGGAATAGTGGATTCTTCCAGACTACTGCAGGATGTTGTCGCGGACCAGGTGTCGTGGTGTTCTTCAGTTCTTCAGGCAGATCTGAAGTACCCATTAGTGAAAGGTCCAGTCTGGATGGAAGGGTGTCTGCTATCTTTGATTGAAGAAAGGTTCATCAAGTTGGGGTGGATCTTTAATTACAATTATTACATAAAGAATTTAGACCTGTAGGACCTCGCCGGGTGCGGGAGAGCGCTGATAAGTAAGGGAATAGGCTGATTTTGTATATTTTTTGCAAACCCCGGGGGGCGGCGCTGCCTCCACACCCCAGCAGGGTACGCTGATGAAATACCACAGCAGGTGGCCCTACCGGTGTTCGAACGAGGGCACTTCAGTACCAAAGTGATTATCCTAAACCAGGTGGGCTATGTGTGTGGGTGCGTGTTTGTTTGTGTGTTGATGTGTGTTCTTTTACAAGAGCTACATTGGGGGAGTTTTTTCGTATAAGAGTGACGTCGTTTTTTGACATTTGGTCGTCAGGTTTATATTTCGAAAAAAAAACTCACGATGTTATTTGATTTTGCGAGCCATTTTACCGGATTTTGTTTTATTTGATTTGACTGTAAAATAAAGTAGACCAAAAATGCCTTGAGTTGATTTAAAAAAAAAAATAAATAGTTTTGTTTTTTTTAACTATATTTTTTGTTTTATTAACTACGATTTGGAAGTCAAATATGTTTGCAATGTTGTGACTTACCATTTGGCGTGATTTGAGCCACTTTTCTGCGGGAAATCTTTTCAAACAAGGATTTAGGTTTGGGGGACTTACCTGCACAAACCTTTACTCTCACTGCTAGTTTGTGATGAGTTCCCCTGATGGCTGACGAAATATCAAAGTAAGTCATTTGGTTATGTTCTTTATTCCCATTGAAAAGCTCGATTATCGACCATTGTGGAGCCTAAAACAGAAAATGATTTTCCTCCAGGTAAGCTAGGTTTTCCAAACAGCATAAATAACTCTATACGCAGACTATTAGGCTAAAAAGTTTGTTTGCCTTAACCAGCCCCACCTTAGCAAACCTGGCGACTCAAAAATTCTTATTGCAAAATTAGCACCATAAACAAAAACAACTAATTGCCGACCGATACGATTTACATAAAAAAATGTTATCAACACAAACACATCAAAACAGACAACAGAACTAAAACAAGTAAATAAATGATCTTTGCAGGTCAAAAAGTAATTAAACAGAGCAGGTTGTATTAATTTAAGAGTAAACATTGTGAAATCCGTCTTAAAAAAACGACCAAACCCAACGGCTTATATTTTTCCCACCGTTACAGCAAACAAAACAAATATTTTCGTCAATTCTTAGGATAATTTCGCAGAAAAGTATTATCAGAATGAAAGAAACATGCTATTTCCGTTTTTAAATATGAAAGGAAAAACTGTGAAAGGAGTCAAATAAAAACGCATTTTGCCCACAGCGGAAGTATTTCTGTTCCTCGGGGGCCGTGGTCAGGATGGGCGTGGTCAGCATGGGTTTTATTTGTATCAGTCAATGATCGACTCTTCTTAATGGCAGTGATTATGACAGCTTTGCCGCAAAGACACAGTGGATTTGAAATCTTTTCCCATCCAACCCACCAAGTTTTGGCTTTTTTCAATTTGTTTAACATCTATTCCTTTTTTGTTATATGCAGCTTTTATTAGGACAGTATGTAATATGTTGACCATTAATAAATCCCCCCCCCCCCCTCCCCCCCCCCCTCCCCATAGGATCAACGGTAATTAAGGAATTCCCAAGAAAAGCATTTTCATGCAGGTAAATTGGTGGTATGTTTGCAAGAGTTATACCATTTCTGGTTGTGAGAATGATGCTATTTTCTTTATCCTTGCGTGCAAGCAAGTACGCAGGAATCATTATACAAATATTTGAGTACAGATACAGGACATTTTCTGTAAGCCTGAACTGGAAGAAAACACCTTTCCTTAGGCCTCAGGTTCATCAACAACCTGTTTGCATGTACTTGTCCTACAGGCTGATTCAAAAATAAGGGTTAACAAGTTCATTTAGTTTCGTAAAAATCTGTAGGACATTACTTGTAATATAATATTGTCATTAGAAAAAAATTAGTTTAAAATGAATTTGCGCGTGCCCAAAACAGACTTATACTATTTGAATTAAAAACCACCCATTTTCAGGACGTACACCTCTGGGTAAGTCGAATTCAGTTTCTATTTCAAACAAATCAATAATGCGGGAACAAGAAAAGCCTCCAACTGGTGGTGATAAACTTGCATTGGTTCAAAATGAAGGGGGGAAAGGATACGGATAATACAAAATCAATCCACACACTCAAACAGGAGGGAAGCGAACCCCCCACCCCCCCCACCAATCCTCCCCTTCCCCCTTTTTCCTCCACAAAATCAATCAGAAGAAAAAAAATAGTGCTGAAATTTTAAAGGATATCGAATATGGATCTGCACGAGTCTTGCAAGTGTTTTTCCTCTGCTAGGAATTCTCTTCGTGCATGTTTTGCAGTTCTTAAAACAAACATAATTCATGTTAATTGCAGAACACAGTTTGTGATGAAAAATATTATATTAAACTGCTTGATGAATAGCAAGATGAACTTAATTATCCATTGATTATGGGTTTAAAGATGAGTATAACGGCCAACTAAGTGGTCTGACTGTTAACCGCTTTATTGATTTGGCGTGAACAGATTAATTTACCCAAATGTGCAGCATTCAGAACAATGTGTGATTTTATTCAAAGAGTTTTACTTGGGTTTTGAATTGTGCAAATTTATTAAACGAATTTGAATTTTTTAATTTATATTTTCGGAAATTGCTTCTTGGCAATGGTATTTTACATTACAGCGATTTCCTTTTAGATTTGTACAAACCACTAAAAAATAGAGTAACCTTTTTTTGAATTCAGCCTGTAACTCATTTAACAATATTACAGTAAGTGTACTGTATAAAATTAATATGGCCTTATTAAAGCAATGAAAATAAAGTTTGTTCAGATGCTATGTGTAACGCAATTAAACATATTCATATGTCTTGTTTGCAATTCAAGCTATTGCTAGTATTGTAAATATTGGCTTTACAGATACTTTGTCGAAAATATTTTTGCAGCAAAAAAAGGGGTTCAGTGCTAATAACTTTTGGCGTTTCAGAAAGTTTATCTAGGTTAATTTATAAGAGAACTATAAATTCCGTGTTTCAAAAACCTACCTGTACCGCTTTGTAGTGCTTTGAAATACATTGGATATGGCCGCGGCCGCATTAAAAAATACTTGTTTCCTACGCATGTCAACATTGCGTCAACTGATTGCCTATTTTTTTTTTGTCTGGGGAGCAATTGATTAGTTTAGCGGGTCATGTGTCAACTTATTTGAGGTGCCCACAAACGAACTGGTTTACAACATTATTGGATCAGATAGAAAAGGGCGCCGCTGCTTAATATAATTAACCTTGGTTGGGTCACTGTATAGCGCTATTCCAAAGCACAGAAAGCTTGGCCTTGGGCCAAATTCTCAAATGACATTTCATTCTCATTTTGCTCATAATAATTTCGTAGAAAGTTATTACAATTTGGGTTGCAATTGATCCAAGTCCATATTAGCGAAAATGAGAGTGGTTTAGTTCTGACATCGTCTTTAGTCCTCTTGACGCTGCCGATATGCACAAGGCAAACCACACTTCTTCAAAACATTTCCCATCCATGACGTCGTTCCATTATACCGTTTTGCTAGTTCCGATATTCCGTATTCTTCATTCAATACACATGGGCTATCACAGCGCATTGCTCTTTTCCGGGTTTAGCACGACTCCGTGCAGTAATTGGTTGGGATAGATCACACGACATACATTATGCAGGGTGTGACGTCGCAATTAGCACGTCGTGCCTCGCTTTGTTGGTGGTTTGAGGATTCTTTGGCGTGTGTATCGCAATGGAGTAGCGGTGCCCGGCTACAAACCTAGACTCCTTTATAAATATTGTTGAGGGTCCGGTAACGTTTGTTCGTGTGCCCGTTTTACAACCATGATCGATTGTAAACCGCTGTTAACCGAACAAGTGAGATGCATGTTTATTGACAAATTCTGGATAAGTACAACCGAATGCAATCAAGATGCACTTTATTCTCCTTTAGTGGCAACTCATAGTGTTAATTTTTTTTGGCCATAGTGTTTCAAAATGTTGTTCCTGCTTGATATTAAGATAGTTGTCTAGTTTCCAGAAGTGTGGTTACCCAAAACCGCTTAACAGAACTCTAAAATGCGCGTACAACTACAGCGGAAATTTCCAAAAGAAGTATTGGTAGAGACAGAAATATTGATCCTATTTCCTGTTTTAAAGGTGCAACAAGAGATTTCACAGAATAGGTGTCGCTAAAAAAGTTTCCACTAATGTAAAGCTTTCTATCAAAAATATCACCGTGTTAAAAGGATTAAGCTGGGAATTATTTCTTTGGTACAAAAAATGCGATATTTCTAATTTACTATAGGAGCAAATACTAAATTCAGCCTTTGTTTTATATTGAAATTAAGCAGAGGAAAATCGCTTGTTGTTTTAAACTTCAAGGTATTTCTGTAGCCAAATACAAGGTAAGAAATCTAGAGGGGGGTCTTACCTGTATGAAATCACTAGATGATATGACACAATGTATGAATGCCTCAGTGCACCTTTATATATGGAATAAAACCGATTGTAAATTAATTAGTTTAACAGCTTTTAACGGGCCATGCGTCAACTTGTTTGAGGTAACCGCTTTACAATTCTGAGCGATTGCAAACCGTACCTATTATTCCAGGCGGCCAAGCATATTCCCCTGCGGTAGATGTCCTGCGTATACTTTCTGTCAAAGCCATCTGCAGGACGAAATTCGAGTAGCTTGTAGTGCAAATTATTGGCAACTACGGTAATAATGTAAGTCTGGATGATGAAATAATTAATTGGTGCTGCCTAAATTGTTCGTAGATTCTTCAACCTTATCAGACGATGGCGGCCAATCTTCTTTCAATATAGCAACTCACCAAAATGAATCAAAACAGATTAAAGCAATAGACACAAACCACAAAACAAATAAAGCGCTTTGATGTTGGTCGGTCATGGTATTTTTATTCATACATAAAAAAATCAAAAAGTAATCCTTACAGTGGAGTTGATTCTTGAGTTCTAGCGGTTTAGGAATAAGAAAATATTGCTTTCACTGTTTAAAATTATCATAAAAAACGTCGTTTTAACTGGCAGCTGGGACTCGCAACAGTTAAAACGACGTTATTTACGACGTTTTACGGTCATTTTAACGGCGTTATAACATTTCAAAAAATCAGGATTTTTCATCAAAATTTCGCTTTTACTTGTTAAACCAATGACAACGTCTAAAATTGGGATTTCTTGGCCGCCATCGCCTAAACCTTCTAAAATGTAAAATCAGTTACCTTTGCGCCAGAGAGCGGTCTGAGAAAAACACTTACCACTAACTTTAAAATAACAATACGTATTGCTGTATTCCACTTCGCTTCAGTACTTCATAGACTCGAAACTTCAGTGAAACTTATACTTTATAAAAAAAGTGGTACTTAAATTTCCCTACTTTTTCATGTAAACATATTTACTTAAGGACGTAAAAAGAGAACAAATTGACCCAAATACTTGATGAGATATTGTGATATCAGAGTCTTTTGTTTTATTTCATATTGTATCACCGGATTGAGCGATTGCATCACTCAAAAGATAAACTTCGCGTTAAGTAAACATCAATTATCATTTGATATCTCCTAAAACTCTGTTTTTTGTTGACAATGGTCATATTATCTGTGTGCAAAACACTTAAACAACAATTATCATTTGATATCACCTAAAACTGTGGGTTTGTTTTGTGTTGTTCTTTTTGGTAGCCAGTGATCACATTGACTGTGTACCAAACACTTAGGCCCGTAATTAAATTATTGTTTAACTAAACGATCATTTATCTTTGAAGTAGAAGTAAGTGTACAAGAGGTGTATAAGTAAGGATTCATTAAAATTATGAAAAATGATATATAGATACAGTACGCTAGTTTGTTAGTACATAATTTTATTTTGGTATAATATCACAAAATTTGATACTTTACCGTTGTTCAAAAAGTATCCCATATCTACCTCATTATTTCAGAGATAACGTTATTTTAATTAAACAGATGTTAAACATTTTATGGAATACGGGCACATCACATTTGTAAGAGAGTTTAACACTCTTGATAGAGTGGACCCGGGTTTCTAGGGACCAACAAAAATCGGTTTAGCTAGATTTCCGACAGCTAGACGATCATTTTTTGACTGATATTCATTGTTATTTGTTTAAACCTATGGATACGCCATCTTCATGAAAAAATACATTCCTTCACCTGTAATTAGAAAGTATTAGTACCGGGTAACAAACTCCCCATACATTTTTAGGTTAGGACTTTCTGATAATTGTTTTTTTGTAAACCCAGTTGGCACACCATTGTTCGGTTAATTTACTCTTTCGAAATTGACACCTCAAATCCAAAAGATGGGGACCCGATTAAATATACAAATGGTTTGGGTCTTCAAAAGGCACATCAGTAGAACTTAATACTGCTAATTAAAACAAATAGGTTCAGTTTGGTGGCAAGCCTCCTCCCTTAAAATAGACGCCAGAAGTAGTGTAGCTGACCTTGCCCTAAATTAGCTAAATAATAAAAGCCGCTCGACGCATAACCCGCAGCCGCGCGCAAGTGGCTGTAAGCCTTGCTATTAACTAAAAACGGGGGGATCCGTCTGCCTCATTACAGTCCCGGGTAATCAAAAACCATGAAATCGGCCGCGTGGAAATGCAATGAAAAAAAATGAAATTCAACAAAAAAAACTTTTTATTATTCATTAAATGAAAGACAAGACAGTACTAAAGTTTCTTTTTGAAAATACAAACATTGTAAGCTTGCGAAATTTTACTTTCACAAGCCCTTCAACTTTAGTCTTGTATTTCATTTAAGTAAACACGTTATCAGGGATTTAACAATGTAAATGAAGATTCAATCACAAAGGTACAATGTAATACCTCAAGTGTGTTTATTAATTACGGACTTTATGTAAGTTTTTTGATTTCTTGGAGAAATACTATTCCATGTGATCTGAATAATTATTTGGGCACTTTGAACTCCTAAGTGAATTCAATTAGATCAAATTAATACACAATGACTCTTTTTTGTTCTTGTATATTATATGATAGTTTACCCTTAAGTTGGTCTGTTGCTTTCAAATGATGCATTGTTGCTTGCCTCTCACATTGGCTAGTCATTACATGCATGATCAATGTACTATGAAGGTACATGAAGGACGTTATATGTGATCATTAACGTAAGTTTACACCAATCAATGCTACTGTTACATGGTGATATCGAGGGAAGTTAAATACTATTAAGTTCTGTCTAATACAATGATCATTCAAATGAAATTGTAAGATTCTCCTTCAATGGTTAGGTATTATCTAGAAATGAGTTAATTTTCTGACGGTCTTTGAAATTAATTAGAAATAAAAATAATCCGTTAAAATTATTTATTTTTTCTCAATGGCAATTACAAATGTAATGGAATTATTTCCTAATTCACAATACCTACAAAAATTCATCAATGTGTCGTAATATATCTGTCATGATAATTATGCCAGATTATTTTGCATTTCAATATGGGGATTTGTGTGGTAAGGAAGTTTGACAAAGGGTACCGTAAGTTTCATTGATTTTATCAAACTAACCTTATAGGTCCAGAGAGAGAATCACATTTACTACAAAAACGCTATACAGAATACAACAATGAAGCCGTCGTCTTGAATCAATTGGGCAGGTTTGCGTTGACATAATTGCATTATTTTCCCCAAAATGTCCAACTTGTCTTGATTAGACATGTATATTAATTACTTAGCAGGATTCGGAACCGACAATCTTTTCAAATGGAACGAATAGACTAATAAAACATCTGTTTGCGTATCGTCTCCATTTATCAAAACGCATAACGTGCGAACGTTTTCATATCATTACCAGCTACTCACACAGTTTGCTTTGAAACCATTGGAACAATTGAAATACCAGTAAGTAGTTCATGTAAGATCAAAACCACTTATTTCAATACACCTTGAAAGGTAAAGCATTATGTTTGTTAGCCGTAACGTAAGAAAAAAAAACAGGGTCGGTCGTCTTTGTTTTGTTTTTGGAGAGTTAGATAAAATACTAAAAATTCAGCGCTTTTTTTCAAAATCTAAAACATTCAAACTTAACTCTTAAACCACCTTTTGATTTATTTCCTGTTTTCCAGCTGTGTCCAGTTTCTCAAGAAAAAAATACAGGAATTGGGTTGAAATTTGGGGAACAAGTGTGGTCGGCGGATTTTCTTTTATCTATTTTTTTTTAAAAGAAATAAATAAAAAATCAAGAAGTAAACGGTTTTAAGGTCGGTTTGGTTACGCCAAAACAAACTCTTTTTAGAACCTAATCTTCTGCCAATAGGAATGTTTACACAACCTTGATAAACCACACTATTCAATCTTCTGACGCAACCAGTTTTAGCATCAGGAATTCAAGGTATATCTCAAGTTTCCTCATTAAAGAACTTAAACCTTACACATATGAATGCATAGGCCTGTTTCAACAATCTATGTCAAACGAAAACGTTGCATTATTGCAATCACTTTGAAATGGTACACTGCGAACATACAAAACCGTCTATGATAGTCTATTTTTGATTTTCAAGATTAATTGAGATTAATGCCATTCTCGTTTACATATGCCTCATTTTGTCTTATCATGCCAGCCTGGTCTTTTCTAATGCTAAAGAGCCTCTTTCATAGACGTTTCGAAGGCTCATCTCATAGGATCTCCTTGTATGTGACCCACCAAATCATCTTTGCTTTTCGGCCATTTTTAAACGAATAATTAAAACGCATGAGTTACAGTTGTTAGTAATATGTCATTATATATTGCAACTTTTACCTCTATGTAACAAGTAATTCCGAAAGAATAGAATAACAAACACCACTCCTCATTACGTAAAGTATACGTTTATATAATTCAAATAATAAACATGCCATAATAAAACACTTTCATAGTAACAAGAGTATAATCCCATGAATTCGCTAGTTTATTTGGGAAAACCACTGTTTCCACATTTTTAAAAGGCATGCTATAGGTACATATTACTATATATGAATTTGAAACTTGTCGAAACAATCTGTGCTAATTATCCCTTGAAATTCATTATTGCCGATTGTTTAATAATACTTAATATCCTAGACAAACACACACCAATATGAGTTGAAAAACGAAACTTACGTGACATGATTATGAAACGTACGTTACAAATTTATAACATATATATGTCTATATTGCACTGTATAAAATCTTATCAAGTGACATGTTTGTCGTTTTTAACCCGAACTACCGTATCCAAAGAGTACCATTTACATTCCGGAGAAATAAAATTTTACTGATTTAGCGTTAAAAAACAGATATTTGCCCTTTGTTTAAGGGCAAAATCGTGGATATCTTTCAACTGATTTCGAACACGTTTCACTTAAAATTCGTCATTATCGAGCTTCTCACGTTTCTCAGTGAGCTTCGACGATTATGGCGATTCATAGTTTCGATCCAGCGACAGAAGAGGGTTAGTCGGACGCTAAAAGATTTGATTTTTATACAACTCGGTTTGAAATAAGTAGTAGCGTATTGGTTCTATCTTGTATGTTTTCTTTAGGTCACGGCATCCAAATTAATATGTTAGAAATGCAAAAATGAAAGCTTTCTAATGAAGGTAATAGGGTAGAGCTGCGAGAATGATAACTGTTAAAGCTTACCTCCTACCTTTAATTAGGTGTTTTGAAGTAACGTATGTTGCATTTTAACCATACCGTGTTTTGGGGTTGTAAATTTAAATCTTGACGCCTTGCCGATTTTAATTACCACATACTGATGGCAGTAAGTAGTAATACCTCGCCTGTCGTATGACCACCAACAAGAATAGTATATTTGAAGTAAATAAGCAATTTTTCTCATGCTGTAACAACTCGGAGGAATCATCATTATTACTGTACGTGGTAACGTAGGTTTCACTTAGGTATGCGACCATAATAAAATCATTATTTTATGAGGCCAAAGGTTAATCAACTCATTCATTTATGCCTATTTCCATACATCATGTGGACTATAATTTTCATTGATAATATATGCTTCAAATTAATTGGATGATGAACAGAAACAATGACATGAAAGAAAAATATTTTTATTTGCGAAATGGTGTTTTGACTAGAACTCTGTAATACAACTTTTAGTTTGAAATATACAATTACGTAAGATCCAAAAAATTGTCATATACTTTTTACTTTTTATGTTAATATTCATATTAAGAAAAGAAATGTCGAATAAAAGGTAATGAATGTTAGTGAAAACATGAACTTTAATTCATGCGACACGGTTTTTTTCAACTTGCGCCGATTTAATGGTTTTCACCTCGGACACGGTAAGGGTTATTTAGCGGCTGACTTGTTATCAGTTTGTAGACTTATGACCCATCTTTTTCACAGTCATGCGGGGACAATTGAATATTAATAGTAAAGAACCCAATATACAGATGTTGAATCTTTAAAGGAATTTTATTATGGAAGAATAACAGCCAATTTTGGAAAAAAATAAAGATTTGATGACGTCACGGCATTGATGGGTTTATTAGTTGCTTCGGGGACCCATTCAGGTAAAATGACCGTACGTTCACTACGTGGTAAAAAA
>JAMKCH010034133.1:0-57712 GCA_023653785.1 Ophioderma brevispina
CTAAAGGGGAGCTTAGGGAACTGAATTATGCTTCCACTGAAGGTCTTAGATACTGCTGGGGAGGTGCAATGGGGGGTCTAAAGGGCTGCACACCCATACCAGTTCCTATCTATCAGTGCTTCCCCTTCAAACACTCAACCCTATCATGGTCCATGCCATGCCGAATACATAACTACGATGTGCAATTGGCTGTCTGGTCTATCCCTGACGATGCAAATTGCTTTGCTATGAAGTAATATTACAGGCTGCATAATAATCACAGTTACCGCTTTATACACAAGCCCACAAACAACATTAAGTATTCTTGTTTGGTTGTGAATATAAAGCATAAATAATCTGTGAAAATTAAAAAAGAAACAACCTGCAATTTGCATTTGGGCACTTTAGCTGCTGATTCTAATTAACCCGGAAAAAATCAATTGGTTAACTGCAACAACCTGATGCGTAGCTTGACTTTGAAGCATCTATACAATTTTTAACAATTTTATTCTGCAACAGGGTAATATCTTTATTGGGATGCTTTTTCCAAGCATTACACTAAGCCAAGACAACCCATAAACTGGTGGTGTTCTGAAACGATTAAACATTGTGATGCAAATGCCTTGTTCAGATTTCTACAAGTGATACTCCACCAGATGAAAAGTAACAAGGCCAGAATTTGGTGTTGTGATACAATGGAACTGTGTGGCATGGACTATTGTTAACACGTAGATGGCTCCCGGTCCAGTAGTTCCCGTATTTCACCCGACACTGACAGAGACCTCCCTTAATGGCTCACTAATTCTTTCCCCTGTAATGTGACTTGAAGTGTTTTTTTATTCTAATAGTGACATTAACACACTGCCTGTGAATTATTTTCTTTTTTTCACACAAACACAAAATATGTTGCTTAATTATTTGGTTTTCATTACTTGCATGCCACATTAATTGCACCTGGGTGCTGGCAGCGACTTTGCTTTAAATTTAATCATATTCCTTCACCACAGAAATAATGGTATCACTGGTTTTTTTCAATTCCTCCCAAATAGCGAGAAGGCGGATGAGAAATGTAACTGGTTTAAAACAATAACTCCTTACTACCTTTTTGTTTTTTGTTCGGTTTTTTTTGAGCTAGACGAGAGTGGGACGTCAATGAAATTGACTCCTGTCTGCAATTCCCCCTCACATTTTGAATGAATTTGTGCTGCCTTTATTCGTGCATGTAAATGCTATTCTTGCAATTCTCGTGGTCATCAATGTGTTGGTTTGTTTTCCTATGGTGCGAAACCTTACAACCGAGTTGACAATCACTACCCTCCCTCAAACTTGAGATCAAACAGTTTAAAGATTCCGCTTTCTTAAAGAGATTTATAATTCAAGGCAATTTTAAGACAAAATTCCAATCCCTTGATCATGGGCATAACCAGGATCTTGCAACCCCCCCCCCGGGTGCGTCATCCCGGATACGATCCCAGCCCTATCTGCATTACTTCCTAACAATAGAGGTCCCCCAGGGTGTGCCCACGCTTAAGGCCCTCGGCGGAGACCAGGGCAAAGCCCCCTTGTACGGGAGGTCCAAGCCCCCCTGAAAATAGCATTTTTCAGGCACATTTTTTGACATATTTTGACCCCTTTCGGGTGCAATCCGAGCCTATATTACAGCTTACAACAGCAGAAACACTTTTCCTTTCCCCCAAGGTTTATTTTTACCACTGAAAACCACTGGCCCCATAAATAAAATAGCACTGCAATTACTTTGGGTCCCAAACAATTGGGGGCATCCCATTGAACAAAACAAACATACAAATTGCAATGCTGGAACAAATTTGTGCAAATAGAGAAAATGTGGGTATGACATAGTGTGGTCATACCAAGTTGCCCAACTTACCAACTAAATTAGGAAGGGACCAATGAACTGCCATACATTTTCTACAGCTGAATTAAAGTTGAACGCTAGTAGTTGAAGTGATGCGTAGTAAGCTGTTTTTTAAGAACCCCCCCTCCCCCTTTTTCAGCCTCCGTTGTCCCACCGAAGACCCCATATTTGGTGAAAATTTCACCCAAAGACCCCCATAATGTTTGGTGGAATGATTTAAAAAAGGGTGTCCACTCATAGGACTACGCTGGTTTAAAACCTGAAGATTAAAGTTAACAGACCCTTCTTTCCCTTGTAAGAAATTATCCCAGCCCTAAAAGTACAGTTGACTCCAGATAATAAACCTAATCACCCATTACACATCCAAGTCCCATATGGTTTAAGATTTGGCCCAAGCAAAGGTTTAATTAACTTTAAAGGAGGCCTGTTAAGTCCCCAGGAACTTAAGCAAAATGGCCAGTTTTTTAGTTTTTTTTTCAATGTTTAATAATTTGGCATTAACATGTTTTTCCTTTTCCATATATTTTTCACAGAATCTATATATATTATTATTTTTTTCCTCGTATTTTTGTTCATTTTAATTCTTTACTATGTTACGCATTTTTTGACGACCAAAAACAATCACCAATCGGCTGAACTTCAAAAAGGGCGGGTAATTTTTCGCGTACTCACCCAATACGCGTCTGTGCTATTCGGCGCGCGCGATGAATGATCGCGTCAGAAACATGTCACATCGCTTCGATCTGACGCATTGTCCATGGTACTTGTATGCAATTGTAAAATGGTTGGCCCACGTGAGATGCTTTAGCAAAAACCGAATGGGATTTTAATTCACGATTTGAGCCTCATAAATTGTTGAATTTTTGATACTAGTATCCAGATGAGTTAATTGAACCTGTTGCAGAAGCAGTCTGAAGAATAAGAGATGAAACGCTGTGTTTTTGGAATAAGGCCATATTTGTAGTGAAACGGGACAATATTGTAAAAAATGGCGATTTTCTCTGTGTTCACTTTCGGCGATACTTCGTGATTTTCGGTTCCCATTACACTCTAAATCTATCAGTCAAACAGGTATAAATGAAATGATTGTATATGAGCATATAAAATCTAAGGGTCGGTTTTTTATTTTTTCATTTTTGGTTAAAATCGTGATTTATGTCACCTTTGAAACACCAAAAAATCTGTTTGGGCGTTGTTCCACATTGAAACCGCAGATTTTGTGCCTCTTTTGCAAATAATTGGATAAATCATGCAGATTTAAAGAAAAAGGGGAATACCGACCCTAGCACTAGGATTCTGGAATACAAAACGAACAAGTGCACATTTTTATAACATTTCCATATTTTTTAAAGGGACCCAAAAAAAAAAGAGAAAAGCAACCATTTTTTAATGATTTTAACTCACAAAATATTATTTTTGGGGGAAAATAGCATAATTTGGATTCCTGAGTCATTTCCCTTCCTTCTCAAATATGTAGACTTTTTATATATTTTGGAACAATAATACGAAGATACGGGAAAAAACAGTTCCTTTGAATGCCGGACTTAACAGCCACCTTAAATACTACCATGATAAATTCCATAAAATCTCCATAAAACGCAAAATTTGAGAACATGTGATTGCCTCTCAGACCCTGGGTGATCGACTTTCAAATACCACCCGGTGAACCAAATATTAACCTAACAGGAAAAGTGATGATTACTTACGAGACTATCAAAGATTCTAAAAACAAGCAAAGGTAAAATCACAGGATTAAATCGTTTTTCAATAAAATTAAAGGCCTATAGTGATTTGCTAATCAAAAATCAGAAAATTCCAATAAAAATTAGATTTCTTTTGCCTTTTGCAACAAGTACAAGTATCCGAACAGACCCTGCAAGTGATATAACCAAATGCAAACCTAATAATGTACAAAATCCAATATTTGTTATAGTCATTACTGTCCGTAAGGACATTTACTACACACGTAATAGGGGTTAATGGAGATTCATATCTTTGAACACGAGTTTTCTTCCTTTTTCTGGTCAATTTTCCCAGTTGGAAAATACTTATTGAGTCCGATCGTTAATCCTTCACTTTTACGCTACTCCTGCAAATTTAAAATATTTTTTCACTTTTCATGTGGATCACTGATAGTGTCTTTAATAGACATTTATTTTTGCAATTTCTAAGAAATTGTTGTCAAAACTTCTACCAAAAAACCCATTTTGTTTTTATTTCTTTTCTTCTTAATATTTGACAGTTTACATGAGGCTTTTTAAGGGCGCCTACGGGCGCACCTCTTAGCTTGGCTTTGGAAACTGTTCCGCGTTCGGTAAGTACAAGGGATGCGGGCCGTACGATTGCGTGCCTTACTTTTCCGTGTTTGCGAGCACCGAAGTAACCGACAAAACGTTCATTTTCTTGCTAGGTTTCATAGGTTCAGACCCATTACGATACATATTCAAAACAAAACATAGTAACGTACCTTCTGATGCAAAATCTCCATAGACCCCTTCGTTTTCCCGTAGATAACGTTCATCGCTAATCGCGCCTACTAAATATATATCTTTCAGCAGTCCTGTGCACAGACTACACACTTTCCGGACCCCTGTAGGAAACTGTATCCAAATTGGGGATTTCTATTCTAAACGTTACTCATCGATATATTTTTACATAGCGGATGTTCCAATATGGTGGAAAAATATGAGGAGTTGCTCGAGATTACCCGATGCCCTAAAAATTATTTCTTTCGGCATACATTTCTCCAAGAAAGTTCCTCCATTTTTTCCTTCGAAATTTTAAGGAATATTTTTCAGAACACTCTATATTGACTCCTCCACGTCACACGCCATATTGGGTCATGTCAATGTGACCTCGAGCGGTCTTCCATCACTGTGACCATTTGAGCAGATTACACAAGTTATAGTAAGTTTCCTTTGTGGCCTAGCGGTCTAAGGCGCTGACACTCAAGCATTGTTTCTCCCCCCGTTGGTCCTGGTTTCGAAATCGGTCAAGGAATTGTTGATTTTTCATTGTTGTTTAGTTTGGTTCTTGTTTGAGCTGTTTGTTACCATAGAAAGATGTGCCGTTTGTTTTGGTTTTTTTTCCCCTTTTCCCCCTTTTGTCTTTTTTTTAACAACCTACACAGCTTAAATTGAATCACGAAGTTGGAATAAGTAGGCCAAAATGAAAAATAAAAAATAATATAAACTGAAAAAAATTACAATCGGAAAACAAAAGAAAAAAATTTAGATATAAATAAAATCAAAATTCAAAAGAATTAACATTTGAACAAGAGTGAAAAAAAGAAAACGCTAAATACAAATAAAAAGAAAAGACAAATAACAAATAGATTTTAAAAGAAAAAACGAATTATTAACTTAAAATTAATTAAAAATACATAAATAATATAAGCCAAATTAAATTAATAACAAAAGTTATGAACAAGAGTAAATGTAAAAAAATATTAACAAAAGTTAATGAACAAAAGTAAATGCTAAAAACATAATACCAAATGCAACTAAATGAAAAACACCAATACACAAAGTACTAAAATAAAAAAATGAACGAATAAAAATACAAATCTTTAAAATAATATTATTTTCAAGATTTATATAAATGTTTACGTTCATTGGTATAAGATGGGTCTAAAACCGGAATTCATATATCTAACACCAGACTTTATTATAACAGTTGGATACTTTTTAAGTAATATTTCCTTCAAAAAAATCAACAATTTGCAAGATGAATATGTAAGCTCGCTCCGCAGAAGTATGATCAGGGAGCATTGGTAGGGATATCTAAAACTGTCAATATTAACCACTAAGTAAACCCCTCAGCCACAAAAATTGTTATAAAAATGATCAGAACGACATGCCTGATATATGGGAAGCTCAAAAGTTATGATCTGTATTTAAGATTTGCAAAAATATGACTTTTAACCCAAATAATGAAAGTTTTGACAAAAATGAAAAATTCGGGGGGTGGGGGGTAACTGGAAATAAAGAATCAATTTCCATTGGCCTAATAACAAAAGTTAATAAACAAAAAATAAAGTAAATAAATACTAACAAAATGCAACTAAAATACACAAATACACGGTGATTTAAAATATGAAAAGCAAGGAGATTTTTTTTTTTTTTTTTTTTTTTTTTTTAAACTAATTAAAAAAAAACAGCAATAATAAAATAATGAAAATTGAGCATTAAATACGAACAACGTAGTAAGTAATTAAAAGTTTTAAAAGAAATTAAGAAATAATCAAAAAAACAACAAATTAAAAAAACAAAAATAATGAAAACAATAAAATAAGAATTAAGATGAAGCAAAATATGACAAGTATTCTAAAACTAAAAAGTAATACAATTAATTGAACGAAAAAACAAAGACAAAATACATTAAAAAAGAAATACGAGAAAAATGGTTTTTAAACAATTATAAAAATAAAAAATAGAAATGTGACAAATAGCGACCCCAAAATAAAATAATATTTATAAATTAGAATTAAAAAAAAAAAAAAAGTAGAGAAACTATCAAAAAACAAAAATATACACTCAATTTTATAAAAAAATAAAAATATATTGTTTTTTAAGTTTTTTTTTTCATTTTTTAATTTGGTGGAAAATGAGCACATGAATTGAGGGTTGTGTGGGTGGAAGGGGTTGATTGGCAAACACCCTTGTATAATCTGGAACCATGGCGCGTTCCGCACGGAACCAAACAACCTAAACCTTGTACCCCAGCCTGGACAAAACCACGAAAGCGAGAACCGCGAAATTCTAGTGTGTTGGGGCATCGGGGTATGCCCGATTAGGCGTAAAAGGACAAAGCTCCTTCTTTACATTTTATGCCAAATTAGGCTACTAATTATACAACTTATTAATAAAGGTCCTTGGTTCTCAACATTTATTATATTAAGGGCCCACTTTATTCATAATTCAAAATAAAACCACTTAAATCTGGTGTTGTGAAAGTAAAAACTAGGCATTCTTTTTATACGATTTTGTTGGTTATAAATCCACCGATTCGCAGAAAACAAGACAAATTCAAAATATCGCAAAATGTATGCAAATTAGGCCACTATTTATGCAAAATATTACTTGATGGCAACATTTTATGTGATGATTAAGTCTCACCTGTAATGTTACTCTAAATAACCTTCCAATTTGGTGATGAAAATTGAAAAAGGCATTGATTTTTTGTGCAATTTTAATAGCGTTTTATAAAATCAAAGGTGCAACATATGATACCTCTTTGTGAATAAGGTCAAAAAACGCCTCATACCAGTCAAATGTCTTGTGAGTCACGTTGTAAAATAAGCTGAAAAGGTAAATTGACCTCATTGGCAAATATTGCTATCATTAAAACACAAAAAACTCCATTTATGGTTTACCAAGCACACCTCATTTGTTTAGAAGTCAAGGGTCGCTATCAAGGGCAAAAAGGTTCATGTTAAACCTACCATTGACCCACAACAAAAGGCAACTCTAAAAATCCACCCCATCAGCTGTTTCTGCCAAACAGTGCCTCAATAAACAATCCCATCCCTAAATGCTGAAATAAACCTCTTTCCAATTCTTGATTAAGTGAAAAACAAAAGATTAATAAA
The DNA here is from genome assembly GCA_023653785.1 of Ophioderma brevispina. Classification (NCBI taxonomy): domain Eukaryota; kingdom Metazoa; phylum Echinodermata; class Ophiuroidea; order Amphilepidida; family Ophiodermatidae; genus Ophioderma; species Ophioderma brevispina. Next base: position 7,446 of record JAMKCH010034133.1, read on the forward strand.
CAACCAAGTCTGTCTTAGTACAGTTTCATGTGTGTACCACACTTAACAATTATTTTACCTTGTATTGGCTACAAAAATAAAGCTTCCTAATTTCCTTATATTTCCCTATAATCGCGATTTGGTATTGGCTCCTATACAAATTGCAACTTTCACCAACACCAAACGGTTCATACTATGATCTGTATTAAAACTATTTTTTTATACTTATTTCAAACATTTGTACTAATAACCTTCGCGAATTCAATCTGATATTGTGGTCTTTCTTTCTTACAAAAGTATTTACCAACCACATAGAACCAAACCCAAACAAGACTCCTCCTTGGGGCGCCCCTTTCCTTTTTAAAGGAATTTTTATTTGATCTCAAGTTGGAATTTTGATACGCACGTAGAGAAATTACAAAATCAAGATTAAAAATTACTGCCTGTCTTAATACAAGATTTAAGCCACCCACTTGCAGGTTGTGCGCATATCCAGGGCCCCCAAGTTAACAAAAATATAAAAATTGAATTTGATGATTTTTTCGTTGTTTCGGATTAGCAAATCGTCGCTAATCCCTTTAATAGCTGGCATGTAAAAAAGCTGGGTTAATCTTCTTTGGATAGCTAAAGAAAATAATTATTTTAGTAAATTAATAACGTATTTTGCATATTTGTTGGCCATGTGCTTGGAGCCAGATGTGCCATTGATTAGACCTGAAATATAGCAATCTGTGTGACGTTTGCTTGTGCGTAAGAGAGAGAGGAGAATAAAGGATAGATACACACTTGCATGGTGCATATTAAAGCCGAGTAACAGGTGTTTTCGTCTCTCTTATGGGCTTTCTCAATTTGTCGGCATTTCAGTAATTAAATTATATTCTTAAGCCATAAGTCACTCTTTGCATTTTTCGTAAATACAGTTGTTTGAGTAATCAATTGAGCACATTTTCCAGCCTTGAACAACCCCATAATATTTTAACGAAGAAAAAACCACACATTGGAATGCTTTTATTCCGTATATTTTTCTGTAAGTATATAGAGATATATCGTTTGATTGCAGAAGTAGTAGCCAAACTCATTTTTTTAATCAGAAAATCGCAAAAATATTTTAAAAAATCAGATTATATGCACGTCTGGTATCAACATTTGCAATATAGTACCAACCAAAAGCGCCAAATAAGGAGCACCGTCGGATATCTAAGTCGTGTTACTTGTCCGTACGTATTATGGGGAATCTTTGACTGTTATGTTTTCTTCCTTTTCGGTAATTTTTTTTTCAGGTTTAAAACATAAATTTATGAGAATCCTTCAGACTTTATCCGTCACTTTTTAAACTACCCTACATTTCAACTACGCACACTGGCCAAAATATTGTCAACTCAAAAATTATCACATTGATTTGAAAATTGTACCAGGCGGTCTTGCCCGCGAAAACAGGGGCAAAAAATTTATGGTTTAAAAAAAAATGTTTCGTTTTTTTTGTGTGTGTGTTTTTCAAATAGTGTTATTCTTCAGAATCAGATAATACTAGAAACTTTTTGATTTGAATGCTGTGTTCCCCATAACATTTCCCTGGGGCAAATTTTCCCTTGTACTTCTGCTCTTCTGGACGATTTCAGACCGTCAACAGGAGTTGACGCTGGTAAAGACGGCCTGGCAGTGGAAGAAGGGAAGCCGTCGGTGGGCTACAACCCCCTTCGGTTGTGGTTGGGTACATAAAATGCTCAGTTAGGTTAAATTGCCTTCCATGACACAACGTACATTCTTTGTAGTTAAAGCAATATTAGCACATTTTTTGTAAGATCGCCCCCAATTTTTCAAAAAATTGCGATTTTTACACGGTTTGCAAGTTGGTAACTGGCTAGTAAACTAACTATACCTGTGAATGTTAAGCTCGAAAATAGTCTATGTGTCAACAAACGAAGACTTTCTACTCATAATTATTATATCGGGATCCCCGATAATAATCAACGGCCGTGGAAACGTGCCTTCCAATGTGAAATAGCCGGGAAATAGCGACATATACGTGTCTACGCCATCCTTAGTTGTTTTAATAGTTCAGGCAAGTCAATTTAGGTTATTGGCATTATTTCATCCTGGACGGACCTAAACGTAGCATTTCCAGCTCTGCCTGTAAGTCCAATCTGGATCCCATTTTAATTACAAATCGATTATTTTTGTGATCAATAACGCATTTTTAGCATTCTCTTTCGCAGGTATAGTTTTTCCTAGACAATTACCAACCGTAACCGTGCAAAAATAATCAAATTTTGAAAATTGGGGCGCTCTTCAAAAAATGTGCTAATATTTCTTTAATTGAGTCAATAACTCTTTGTAGATGATTGATGCTCTCTAGATTCCAAAAGTACTTGAGATAAAATAGAAGCAGCATCATTATTGTCTGTTAACACTTTAACCGAATATCAGTCTTAATAATTAAATACCCTTAATTTAAAAGAAAACTTGTTGTTCCAATTTTATTGAGACCAGATTAGAGTAGTGGAGAGGAAATATTTTTTTTTTTTATTTGAACACTTGACCAATGGAAGGTGGGGGGTTCCTATGGAGTCCCAATTTTTTTCGCGCTGGCAGCTTTACGCGTTGGATTTTTTCGCCGATTTGTTTTTTAATTGTCTGACTTTTACATGGGCTTCCTTTCATACCAAAAAAAATTAAAATCGCCGCGGTTAATGCGTTAATTAGTGAGTTCCCATGAACCCCCCCCCCCCCCTTGGGCAACTAACTGAAGTCATACTAGAATATTTTAAAAAATCAAAGAACCAAAGCAATTTTTTTGGCTGATATGTTCACACTATAAGTACACAATTATTAGTAACATTAAAATATTAACCCTTATGTGCTGAAAAAAATTGTCTTGGACTTGCTAAACCGTTACTGTAAAAATCTATGGAAAAATGAAGTGTATCTTGCAACCCGTAAAAATCCAGGTTCCCTAACACTGCAAGTTTTTGTGTAATATAGAAATTTGGGTCTTCTAGAATTGATATCACCATAAAATAAGTTTGCAAAAAGTTGGATGTACGCGCAAGTGTTTTTGAATTTCCTCCTCTTTTTGCCCAGTTTTGATGTTCGAAAACACTGTTTGCCCCTAATTTGCAGCCAAATAACAAATTTCATTTTTATTGCTGATTGGGTTGTCCTTATGACCCTTCACATATGTTATAATTCGCGCAAAATTCCCTCCGGGAAAGGGTTTCCTTAGCCCCCCCCCCCCCCTTGGGCACTAAAGGGAATGAAAACCCTTGGTATTTTAAGTGTTAATGATTTTTCATATCGCATTCTTTCAAAGACAATGTAAAGACTACAAATGAACTAATCCCATGCGTCTCGGGTTTTGAAAGGTGCAAAAATTTTCTTATCTGAACTAAACACTTGACACTGTGTCATTCATGGGCAAACAATTTTATACTAAGTTCCATATATTTGACAACAATATAGGGTAAAAAATCGTGATTCAGCAGACTCCATATTCCGTCGCCCATGCACAACCGCCACGGGTGTAATTTTCAGTACAAAACAAAAAATAAAATGACAATCTTTACATCCCGTGTATTTTTCTACCCGTTTGCTTACCTATTTATTTCATTTAGGTATTTATTTATTCATTTATGTATTTGGATATATCAAATATATAAAATAATAATATAAATAAGAGTAATAAACATTTAAAAATTAATACAAAATATACTTTGTAGTCGAAAAAGGAGTTGGGTGCACATGTGTGTCCATTGAAAACTAAGGCTTTTCAGTTGCAACACATGTATTACGTATAGTCATTTTATTTACGGATTTTGTGAGGTTGGCTCATCAACATGGTGCAGATAATATCATAACAACCACGATAATAATATGAATTAGTATGCCCAGAATGTTAGAATTAAAACATTATTTTTTCCATTAATTCGAGTGTTTATTATTATTCAATACTCTCTCAGGCGATTTGGTGATGAGGTTTTTGATTAACAGGCCCGTCTGTCGCTTCCCTTTGTGTTTCATGTTTGGTCGAGGGTGGTCGTTTTACTAGGGTGTTAATTGGCTTGTGCATTTTTCTCCTTGTTTCGTAGCCGTGTTTATATCGTGACCGTCATTCCGTTATTCGTCGTCTGCGAGGCAGGTCGCTGTCTCTCGTTCTCCGTCGCTCCGTTTAGTGTTCACCATTCCAAAATCCAAAGCTCGAAAAGCTAAGGGGACAGAAACACCCCCATCTAGTCCATGGACATCGCGGGTTCCAGCGGATCCTGAAGTCATCAGTGGCAACCGGAAGCATGATTGACTCCCAGGACATGGGATCAATTGCTAGAAACTGGATTCAATACACTCAGAGCAGTGAAATTACTACGGGAGCAAGATATTATCTTACTTCAATTGGACACATTGGGACAATTTTGTCACGTCCTTTAGAGAGCAATTAAGCGATCTCATTTCAAATTAAGCTACGTGAAAACACCCATTGCTTCACCAGATCTACCTATTGGTAACTTGTCTGACTTCTGGGAACTGCGAGGCGAAGGACAGCCTCAAGCCAGTCAGGCTCAACTAATGTTAGGCCTACCAGCAGCAACCAGACAACGACCCCCGGTTATATCTTCGCAGTGAGCAAAAGGGTGAGGGCCTTACGTATTGTATATTTCGTACCCAAGCAGCCAGAAGAAGAAACAAATGAGAAGAAATTGCGCATTTTCCGATGGCACAACCATTTTTGTGAGGAGAGCGGTGAAGAAGATACAACCTCTACAGTTTCTCCTGCACAATGGATCACTGCTAATGCTCGCATTCAGCATGAACTGATGTATCGGGAGCATTGCAGGGTGGTAATATTGCCGATTACCTGGATATACGGCCAAAATTGGTCAGTATGCTATGCGGTACACTTGGCAGTCGGTATTAGCGTATGACCGCATCCCGTAAGTCTCCGGCACATTACGTTCCGATGGGAGTGAATCACAACACCTAGTTAACTTGCACTCCAGCGGCGCCAGTCCTCACCTACAGTTGCTTCGTCGACGACACTCCAGTCCGCTCGCGAGGAGCGCCCACATCTACAAAACCAAACAATTTTTCCAGTGTCAATGTCAACACGGTCCCTTTACAGTGGGCCTGTCGAGAGATATGTCGCCTCTACAACGATGGAAATTGTAAGATGTAGGAGCGGTGCAAGAGAGCTCATATTTGTCGGCTCCCAGCCTGTCATAAAGAGCACCCGGTATTTCATGCAGTAAAAAACGCACACCCTAGGTAAATCTGTTTCATGAAACTGTGGACCCCCTTTCTCTGTGGTTGTCCTTCCCTACCACCGGATGTTTGGAAATCGGAAATTATAAATGACCCTGACAGAGATTATTTACTACAAGGTATCACCTCTGGATTTCGTATTACAGATGAAAACGTCTACTTCACTCCCGTCAGCAAAACAATTATCTTCGGCGACTGACAGAATAATCGTCGTAAAAGTAGAAGAACAAATTAACTGGCAGTATACTCATGGTACATTACAACTTTTGTGGTTTGCCGCGACTATTGTAATCCCGTTAGGCTATCCCCAATTCCCAGCTCTAATGACGTGGCGCTTAATTCATGACTGTAGTAAACCTGATGGTTTGGGGTCTGAATGATTATGCATCTATGACAATTATCATTCCAAACGATCGATGATGCAACCAAGCTAATTTTCGTCCCATTGCTTTATGGCAAAGTGGATCTAAAAGTGCATTCGTTCGGTCGCTATCCAGTCCCGAGGACTACAGGTAACGGGACTCTTGGACTTTGCAGGTGATGCGCATCCTTCTTTCATGTTTGATACCCACTGCCATTCGGAGCCCGTCGGTCCAGGATTTTTCACAGGTTGACACAGGTGTTAAGCGGATGATGTACGCGCGCGGTTTCCATGGTATCGTCGTTTATCTGGATGATTTTTTTCATTGTGGAGCCTTCTTATGAGAGATGTTGGGAGGCCATGCAACATTGGATTACTCTTCTTCGAAAAACTAGGGTTTTTCTATAAGTTGCACAAAGTGGAAGGACCCTGCTCTAAATCTTTACTTTCTTGGGATCGAGTTTAACTCCGTATCCCAAACGCTTCATTTGCCCGAGGCAAAATACGGAGTTTCGGTCATCCTACTCGAGTTTTTCGTGCGCGTACCGCGCTTCGCGTCGGCAGCTTCAACAGCTCGCCGGCAAATTGAATTGGGCGTGCCAAGTTATACGCGGAGGTAGGACTTCTCTACGGCGTTATTCTTAACCTCATTTCACCTCTCCGGAAGTCTACTCACAAGATTAGACTCGATAACGACGTTCAGCCGATATTGACTGTGGATTAACTTCATTGATACTTTAATTGTCAACCTGTGTTTACTCTTCCCAAAATTAAAAAAAAAAAAAAAAAATATGGATTCACCGTATCATGGATGCGGGGTCCCCTGCGTCGGGATATTATATATGGAGATTGGCAATATCTTTTTTAATCTTGAATTGGCCGGAATAGCCGAACTGCACATCAATTACAAGGAGTTTATCGACATTGATATCGGCTCGCCGTTGGGGTCACTTGTGGGCGAATAGCAATTTAAAATATTTACTGACAACATTACGGCCAGAGCGAATTATTAACAAGCACATGTCCGGGCCATCCTGTTGTTATGGCATATCTTCGTGAATTGTTTTGGATCGCGGCCACCCAGATTTCTCATACAGCAGTGTCTATGCGTCGTTCCCTCAAACATTCGGCAAAGTTCTCTCTAAGTGGTTATATGCGTCTTGTTTAGTAAAGGGTGGGTATGTGTGCGAGATCGAAGGGTTCGCGCGGTTTTAGGTGTAGTGTGTGTGTGTGCGTGTGGTATTTTCGGGTGTTGTTTCCTGACTATGCTGTTTAGTTTTTTCCTCCTCCTTGCGGGGGTTCTCCTCTTTTCCTCCTCTCGCTCTTCCTCCCTACCTCCTACACGGTGTTTTGGGGCTTTGGCGATTTTGTACAATTCTGCGATGTCAACTTTAGATCCAGTTTATATTAACCCATTAGAATACAACACCGTATTCCTGTGTCTTTCTGTAGGGCGTGTGATTAAATACTCTCATCAGCGATTTGTGATGAGTGTTGATTACCATCCCGTCTGTCGCTCCCTTGTGGTTTCATGTTTGGTCGAGGGTGGTCGTTTTACTAGGGTGTTAATTCGCTTGTGCGGTTCTCCTTGTTTCGTAGCCGTGTTTATATCGTGACCGTCATTCCGTTATTCGTCGTGCTGCGAGGCAGGTCGCTGTCTCTCGTTCTCCGTAGCTCTGTTTACCCTCCCCTCCTCCCTGGTGTAGAGGGGGCTGTCCGTGTCGGTTCGTGCCGCGTTTGTTGTTGGGTTGTGTTTGTTGTTGTGTAGTTAGTGCGTGTGAGTAGGCGAGTTTGTATCAAATTTGCGATTCAACTTGTACAAGTTTATATTAAACTCATTCGAATACCAAACCGTATCCTGTGTCTTTCTGATAGGGCGGGTGTGTGATTAAAATATATTTATAGTAGTGTATAGTAGTAGTTGTATAGTAGTAGTAGTAGTGGTATAGTAGTAGTAGAAGTAGTCGTCTCAAATTGTTTATCTTACCTCAAGACTGCAACAAAAATATTTTGCACTGGAACGATTTTTAATGTCGGAGATCAATGGCATTGACCTTATTGTTATTTATCTCGACACTTTTACTGCAATACTGTGGAAATGTTAACCATTGAGACCATTTTAATGAATGGTGATTTTTTTTTTGCAATATTAAAGATTTAACTTGGTGATCAACTGTGGACATTTGACTATTTTCCGTAACATACGTTAAGGAGTACAAACTATATCCTTGTAAACTTGTTAACCTTGTAACTAGACGAACACTTTGGTTACCTTTTTAAAGGGCAACATCCAAGCTTTGTTTCATTTTTTTGACACTCGAATTATGAATTTCCCTCATGAATTCGACCATACTGTAAGGGGGGCCACCACCGCTAAATTTGTTCATAGAAGACAAATCGATGAGAAATGATGCTTGCTTCCCGGTAAGGAAGGCTCCAAATGAACCCCAACTATACGGGGAATGTTCCAGTTTATACGAAACTCATACTATAAGAAGCCGAAAGACTGAGTGATCACATGAAAATTCCCCTCGTGCCATTACGATGCCAAACACAACTCGAAGTTTCATACAACCAAGTCCTTCGTAAACGTGTATGATTATTGACAGCGATAAAAAGTCCGAAACTCATTTCTACCGATTTTTAACAAGGGTTTTCCATTGTTTTATCATCTCTCATTGCAACTATTGGTTATACCATTAAAGTAAAATTAGAGCGTACCGTCTGTCTGGTATGATAGCTACAGCGAAGATAATGCACGTTTTATATAAACAGTACACTGTTAAATCCAGGCGATGGCGACATGTTTAGAACAACAGGTGTTTAGAACGTTAAATAAGTTTTTAAATGAACCCATTCATGTATGTTCATTTTAATGCATACGTGTAGACTCTAAACACACTAAAACACATTGCACTGTCTCAAAGTGAGACCAAGGGAATTAAACGCCTTAGTCTCACTTTTGAGACGTGTATGTAATTGTGTTTAGATGTATTAGTATGTTAGATTTAAACACGAGTATGCATTTAAAATGACTCTAGGTATTTAGAATTTAAACATGAATGTGTTCATTTAAACATTCTAATACGTGATCTAGCATGTCGCCATCGCATGGAATTACAGTGTACAAGTAGACAGTACATACCACATACATACACGCACACACACAACTCGCGAAAACACACGCATCTCAAACCATACACTACCACGCGCGCACAAACAACAACAATAACAACAACAACAACAAAATTAGAAGTAATATTATCATACGCATGTAAGAAGGCCATTTTTTATAAGATTTGACTATTCCAGAAGCTTCAGAAATTACCCATATCCCCACCAATGTTACAATGGGAATTCCCACACCCTTATTTCTCTGAAAAAACGCATGGAAATTTCAATTATAGCAATCCAAAAAGGGCAAGGGAATTCCCATCATGAAAACCAAAAGTGCAAGGAAATTCCACAAAACAAATTCGAAAAAAAAAAAGCCCTTCCAATTTTCCAAGTGGTAACTTTTTAACAGTTGCTCTGAATATAAGTAAATGAGTAATTGAGTAGCTAATCAAAAGATTGACTCTGGAATTCCATGACTTTATTGGACCACTGCAAAAAAAAAAAAACATTTACCCACGCATTTTATCACTTTTCGGCCTGTTTTTTGGGACTTCCCAAAGTTCATTTTGAATTCTAAAAGTCATATTTGGGGGTGTGTGGCTGGATAATTTATGGAATAACCCATTTGGACACTTACGAACGTTGCAGGTATCACCCTCCAGTGTGGACAGCTCACAACTTACATCATAGTTTGCCAGAACATCGTGCTTACTTAAATCGTTGGGTAGGGGCTGTCAAGAAAAAAAATCAAATGTATATTCATATTGTATTTCAAAACTAACTAGAATATAACCTTACAACAAAAAAAAAACAAAGGCTTCCACGACGAGAGTGACAAACTAAAACAATTGGATGAGGTCACCCATAGTTTATTACAATATTTCTCTCATGAAGCTCATAGGAGAAAAATAAGGAATAGTTTTGAGTGTCTTAACTGCTTACTTACCGAAGTAGGGGGGGGGAAACAAGGTCAAGCCCCATTGAATGCAAGGGATGTTGACCTTTGGTGCCCCCTACATTGTGAATGAACTAAGCAGTTAAGGACAGTCAAAATCTATTCCTTATTTTAATTCTATGTGCTCCCCGATAATTGGCACCAATTTTATCCAAATCGGAAGCTAATTTAAAATTGACCCCGCTACAACTGAAAATGACCTTTATTTGATATTAGTGGTTTTTAGCCTATAACTCCCAAAACTTTCGGCGGCACGATAGCCAAAACTATACCTTTTTGGAATTCCCTTATGAGTAAAGATACTTGGTCATACTTTTCAACATGATTGGATAATTTTAAATGTGACCCTGGTATGACCTTTGACTCCCGACCCAAACACAATTTTCCTCACCTTCGATAACTTCACTTTTTTGGGTAAATATTGACACCTTATCTACCAAAAAACAGTTGAAATCGCTTCTTTAAATATTTCACAGATTGCCTATAAAATTGTTTAGTTTTGAGTTACTACATAAGGAGTTCTTACAGCACGCAAAACAGTCACAACAGGTACATTTTGACTCTGCTGTACGATTAAGTGTATTAAAAACTTAACAGTGTAATTTAAAACCAAGAACTTCGGTTTTAAAGTAACCTTTACGTTTTTAAGGACATAGGTCACGCAGGGGTCGTAACCTGTTGCTACCCCCAAAAAATAGAAGAGAAAGAAACAGAGGGTTAGAAGAGGAAAAAGTGAAAGAGGAAAACGAGGGAAGAAGAGAAACAAAAAGAGAAAAGGGAAGAAGGGGGAAAGAAGAGAGAATGGGAAAATGGGAGAGCGAACGGAGCAAATAAAGAAGAAAGAAAACGACGGATGAATAGAATCGGATTCTTCCTGGCGGTAGCCCCCCACCCGCCAAAAACTAGGCTTTTTTGGATCGGTACAGGTGCGACAAAATCCAAAATTTGGGAACCTCTTGAGTCTTGCCCTCCCCCGCGTGGATACCTCCCTGATAACATGCTTTCTTTCTTAGAAGTGTCGAACTTGACGAACCTTCAAACCCACCTGAAAAAAAAAATCACAGAGCGGACCAGTTTAAGTTGTGGGAAATCACTCCTAGATATGACACACAAAAATACGCTAAATCTCACTTATTGCGGTGATTGTAAAATTTTCGATAGGGACGTTAGGGATTAAATTAGCACCCCTTAAATGATTAGACCCATATCAACGACCCTATGGGGAAACGAATGATTCAATAATAAAACCACTCCGGTGTGGTTTTATTCAGTAGACAGTGAAATAATGGTGTGTTAAACAAACAAAAACACGCCGTTGTGAGGAAATGTTGTGATGTTTCCAAATCAAGGTATGGTTTTAAAAATCTTTTTTTATGGATTATATTATTGTGAGGAAGGAAATGCAGCAGCATTCTCTACAAAATAATATAAACATAGGAAAAGATTTTAAATAAAATCGACATGATTTGAAAAATCCTCACCTAATTTCCTCACAAAATAGTATAATAATAAGAAATGAACGGTTTAAAACTTTCAGAAATAATTTTGAAAGTCCTCACAGAATTTCTCACAAAAGATATAATAAAAGAAATAATTAAAAAATCAGACAGTGATTTTGAAAACCTCACAGAATTTCATAACAAAATGTATGAACATAGAGAAATGAATTTAAACTTTCATACAAATAATTTTGAAAAACTCACGCATTTCCTCACAAAATAATATAATATAGAAAGAAATGACTATGTAAAATTATCCGATATCAGACAATGATTTGAAAAACCTTTACCGAGTTTCATGACAAAATAAGGTGTGGCCGTTGCGTAAAACAGTGAGGGCGTCTCTGTGAGAAAACATGGGCGAGGACTGAAAACCTCATATTTAAAATAAATAAAATTGCAGCAAGCTGTAGCACGACATGTGCCAAAAAGACGCTCGCACTGTTGCGCTAGCAATTAGGACAGTACAAGAAACAGGTTTCATGTGAGGAGAAGACGCTCGCACTTGTTGGTACGACGCAGATAAGACACCATGTGAAACAGTCGCTGTATGCCGAATTAGCTTAATCTTAGTTAAATAGATCTGTAGTGAATTGAAATGCGAAATTTTACATAATTCATAATAAGACACATAGGCCTAAAGTAGGGCCTGACCATTTTGTCGTTTGTTGTAATTGTAGTGAATCCGCAACAAATACACATCCATAGACCCAATATTCTAAAAAATGTCAGATAACAGCCGGAAATGAGAGTAATCCTGGGAAATCGGATTATAAAATCGGCCATCTCTCTTCTGCCTCCGACGTCTCCGCAATACACCAATGACCGGAAAGAAGCCCGGGTGGTGTGTGATTGGATATCAGCATTTGATAGAGTATGGCACCCCGCTTTTTCCCTTGCTGTTGCTGGGATCTACTGGACTGGATTGCAGATTTAGTAAGAATCGCTCCTTGAATTTGGTTCTGAATGCCAAATCTTCCATAAATGCAGATGTTCCACAAGGCTTCACCCTCAACCCCCTTCTGTTTACCAGTCTTCTCCATGACATCACTCTGGGCTGCGCCTATCAAACACTGTCCCATCTTGTATGCTGATGTGCACCCTCATGACTTCCACTAAGTCTTAAAGATAATGGGAGTGACTGCTGCTGCTGCCTCTAAACCAGGACCGGATCAAAATTGAAAACTGGACTACTTCTTGGAACATTCACTTTCGCGCCAAAAAGGTGTAAGGCCATATCCACTCGGGCAGATGCACAAGGCAACCCTCCTGCACAACAGTTACAGAGCCAAAGCAGGAAGATCTACTTGGCCTCACTCTGAACAAAGACCTCTCCTGGCTGCCCGATATAACCAACAAGTCAGCAGCCAGCGCACGGGCCTTCTCCGTAGAGCTGCCCCTATAGTTCCCTCTCAAAGAGCGATTACTTAAATGCTAAAAAGTTCGATCCAATATGAAATATGGTAGTCCTGCTTGGATTGGAGCAAGTACCACATCGATCAATGCAGTTCAAAGACGTGCCATCCGCACCATTGGCCTTACTGAGAGAAAAAAAATATCGCACATCAAATTCAGCCTCTGGGAATCTGCAGAGTGATTGGAGCTCCCACGCTGTTCTACCGTATGCACTTTGAAGAGGACGCGTAAAGCTTGAGCCAACTGCTTCCTAGAGCATCTACATATGGATCCCCGACTCAGATGCTGCATCAAACCCCATGACCTAGCTGTTAAAGTTCCAATCAAGTTAGCCACGAGAGCTAATATCCTTCGTTCCATCATCTGCCAGCATCTTGAGTGCTCTTTCAAATTACATCCCACGTCTGTTTGAGGTTAATCGCTATCTCGGTGCCAACCAAATCAGCACTGCCCTAATTGGTTTATTGGCTATTAATCCCCTGATATGGTTTTGACAGATAAAGTATGTATAAATTTATATCTAAATATAAAAAATGGCGGTCATTTTGAATACGCCATTAGGATAAGCTCCCTTAAATGGAGGGTAATTTTAGTTTGTAATGTTGTCAAGACTCACACTTTCTAAAATGTCAATATAAGCTTGTAGTACACAACATTGTACCTCCTCCAAAAAAACTAACACAAGTTGAGATTAGACTTTTTTCAATCGGTAAATAGTTATTCAATGCGCATTGACGGTCGTCCTCTAGTGCCACGTTACTGCTAACGATCACTGGCTAATTATGGTAACTTCGTAAAAATGCAATAGTAAAAAAGACAGACCTATTGCCAAACACACAGAAAATTGGATGGTGCCATGTTTGAAGACGTCATTAGAATATGTTTCTCCGAAGGGATTCCGGGTAATTAGTTTTGAGCCAAGTTAGGAGCATACACGCGGCCCCAGCACAGCTTACACAGTTTATGCCGGCTTAATGGGCCATCCTGGTATTCAATTTACTACCTCTTGTGTGCACGGTTGTTATTATTTTATAAATAATGCTATTTTTAAATGTATTCATTATAGTGTGTATTTATTTATTCATTTCTATGTGTGCTATTTACAATGTTTATAATATTATTTTAATTAATATAATTTGTATTTTATATCTCTTTTATATGTACTGATGTTGTGAATACCGAATAAATCAAATCAAATCAAAAGCTGAATAAACCTTGATCATAACCACAAGCCATTACCAATACTTGTGGATACTCAAAAAAGGTTTAAAGATGTTTGTCTGGTCCATTTACATGTGTGAGTCAAAACTTGAACCCTGATTGCCCGCCATTTTGAATTTGTAACATAACAATAACAATCATAACAATCATTAATTTGAACAATAAAGTAACTTGATACAATGTACAAGTTTCTGGAGAAGTTGTATGAATCATACCATCGGTGACAACCTTTTGAGGTTTAAAGTATTGTCTATATTTGTAGACCAAAATATGCCATATCTTGGGGAAAAAGGTGTTTCAAATAAAACTTACTATTATCACTGGCTTTTACAACCTAACCCTCGTCTACCGAAGGGGGTGGTTACCACCCCCCCCCCCCTTCAGGTTTTTTCCCCGGCTTGCTAAAACCCCCTTTTGGGGGCCAAATTATTTAATGTAATTGTCAATTGACATGTTCCGCTCCTTTTAATCCAAAAACAAACATCCACCGGGGTATAGGTAAGATACAGGGTGATCCCAAAGTGATGGATGGGAGGGGGGGTGGTCCCTTCGGAAAAGAAGTACCAACATCACAGACACTTGATTTTGGTACCAATAGATAGCTATGGTCCTTCTCTTTCCATTGATTCCAAAATGAGTACCAACATGCCTAGCATTACGTCACAATGACGTCATGAAGTTCGCATGTCAGCAAAACTGCCATTTCCATAGACACACACAGTGAAAAATTCAATTTTCGCCAAAAAGGTTAGGAAAATCAGATTTGCATGCGGTTTTTGACTCTAATTGATGGGAAATGACTAGTTTTATATAATGACATCATTTTAGAGCTATAATTAGGTGTTTGAGTAGCTAAAATTGCAAAATATCAATTTTCCACCCTATATTCAGTATTTTCGTACTTTCCTCAAATTGACGTCATGGTGACGTCATAATGGGGATGTTCAGTCCTTATTTGGTTTACCAATGAAATAGAGAAAATAGGCTATCCTTTGGTACCAAATTTACAGGAATCGGGTGTTCAGTAACGACAATCCCCCTTCGGGAGTTTTGTTACAAAAAATGGCTCAGGTAGACGAGGGTTAAAGATACCATTTTATTTGACATAAACATAGACATACCCTTATCATCATTTTGAGGAGTCATTTGCTTAGTTGGCTGCTGTGCATTCAATGGGAATACGTGGATAGGGGCAAAAGCTGACGACATGATTCAAAAGACTCTAGCTTGGCCTATACCTAGCCGATTGAAATTATCTTTGCAGCAAATTAAAGATAATGAAAAAGGCTTTCCGATGTTAGATATATGTTACTTAAAAATCAAAACGGTGGACACAATCAGGGTCATTTATTTTACTCACCCTGTAGTTTATTTACAATAAAGGTTAAAATCATAGAAAGGCTAAAATCATAGAAAGTCTTGGCATAATAATGTAACTTTTGCATACTCTCAATGATACAGAATTGTTGTTTTTTTACATGTGTGTTTTGTTCTTCCTAGAAGTTAGGCAATCATTTCAGAGCAAGTTGAAGGAATTATGTTGAAAATAAGCCCGTTTCTCCTTAAGCAGGCGTTGGCATTATTGAAAAGTAGGGATTAACTATAAATATATTAACTATAAAGACATTTTGCTAAGGTTTTGGACACCAATTTTAATTCAAAAGCAGATTAATTCTATTGTCCACCAAATTATATAGAATAGGCCTGATACAAAAAACACCCTGTATTAAATAAAGGCTGACTCAGAGATCTCAAAATATATTTTTGTGTATCAATTAAATAGAACTAAAGGTAGTCACTTAAAATGCTCAATTCCAAAGTTTGAGATGAATCAGACTTTTCGTTTTGATGCAATAAACATACAGTACCATGGGATACTGTGTATAACAAAAATTCCGGATCCGGAATTTTATAACCCATTTGTGACTTTTCAAATGAAGGTCTTCGATTTGAGCTTAGCTATTTCACACAGTGATTAGCATGTGCGCAAGCATTATGTATATGCAAAAACACGATTTGTTTAAAAAATTAGGACGCCCTCCTCGGGAAATCTCTGAGTCAACCTTTAAGATCCGAATATGATAAAGATTTTTTTGAAAATGGTAGACATTAATTAAAACACGGCAAGTTATGTGGCTAGAACCTTTCATGAGGTGTAACCAAGCTGCAGAGAAACTTATTTTGGATCAATATCTTAGTTGGAGGTATGTGACTATTAGTGAAATGTAATACTGATGTAAAGAAGTTAAATTGTCATATCTCTCCCTTCTCTGCAGATATGGGTTGGTATTGCAGGTACCAGGCTAAATAAAAATGACAATTAATGCTATAAGTATACTTTGATAATAATACTGTGTTTTACAAGGAGTTGTATTCAGTCGAAATTGCCCGTGTAAAAATCATCTCGATTTCGATAGCAAATACAGTGTACCGGGCACATGGAGACTGTAAGGTATTATTCATTCTGTCCCAGATGCTATGATAGTATCCGCCATTTTGTTATTAAAATATTACTTTATATTATTTCTCACGGGAAAAAAAGTACTTTGTTTATTATGAAAAAAGAAAAAAAATGGAATTCCCTTAATGTTATATTGAGATTAGACTAGATGTTGTTTATCTATATCTCCGCTGTCATCTTTCTAGCCAAAAGAGCTTCATTTTTAATCCATTGTGCTCTACTGATGGTGCAATCGGTTTACATGATTCAGAGACATTTCTATAAAAGCGAAGTCTATAAATAGCTTCGAATTTTCCAGGTCCGATGCAAGTTAAAGATTACCTCATAAGGTGATGTCATTAGCGTGAGATCCAATTGGACAGTGTTAGCCTATGTTTATGCATGATGCTACAGTAATAGGCTATTTTTAAATATTGGGAAAATAATGATGGATACTAGAGGAGATTGCCAGTAGGCAGTAGCTAAATTTGATCTGCATAGTTGATAGATCAGAGCAGTTTATAGTTATGTATTTTGATACCATATGAGCTTAAATGGAATCCAAAGCATGGACAAATCAGGGGATATCATAGTAAAATACTACTAAAGCAAGCGTACGGTGACCAGAAAAGCTATTGGAATGCATACAGCGGAGACAACATGCTTTTATCCTGAGCGCTTTCGTAATTCACGGAAGTCGCCATGATTGCGATGTACATGTCGCTTCTGCCACAAAACGCAATTTAGCCTTTTACACATCGCAACTGGCTTTCAACGATCGTCTTATACAATTCATCTGTGCTAAAGACTAATGCGGGTTGGTAGCACATTTTGCTATTAAAATGAATAAATCCATTAGTAATTTAAAATTTCTCGATTAAATCTTAATATATCCCAACGAATAATATGTGATGCGTCACATCCAGATTTTTTTAAATAGCTGCGCAACAATGAACAGGTGGCGATCAGTACAATGGATAGTGCTAGTTGTCAAGGGACTCTATTGTTTGGTGTTGTACGTAGCTGTTTAAATATAGAATCAAGCAGGTGGTCGCAAGCCTAACAAACCTTTATTTTAAATTAAATTGACGCTAATATTTTTGTCTGATATAGAATGCGATTGGATTGACGACCAGACTCCATTATCGACCCCTTGGTGATTTTTGCCTTCAAGTTTTTAACTTTATTGAAGACCAAAATAGGTTGTTAACTTAGTGCAAGAAATTTAAATAAAATAATGGTTTGACCTCAAAATAATTGCGACAGAAATAATTTTGGCGCTGTTACAGTCCAGGAACTTTAGGTCTTTGTAGCCAGAAGGTGGAAATAATGTTTTGAAGAGCAACATATCAGAAGTCCAAAAGCTACTTGAGGAATAAGTGGGTAACCTTTTACAGGGGTAACAAATTAAAATGATTCAATATAGTTAAATAATGGATTATTGTATTGTTCTTGTCAAACTGCGTAAGAAAATGTATAGTTTGCCTAAATTTTGAACTTCAGTTTTAGGCATGCACGCCAAAACTCTTCAAGGTCATCGTGGGTTAAGGTTTTCAAAACAGTACGATTTTAATTAAACTAATTCCAAAATCACTCGTACATGTTGTATGGTCATATTATGGCAAAAATATGCCCGTTCACACTATTTACATCTATTAAATATTGATCTTATAGGGCAGTGGCTTGTGACCTCCCATAGACCCAGTAGCAACCTTTCATAATGAGCCCTATAACAGTGCAAGAAAATTACTTGAACTATTTAAATATATCTTTTCAGTTTATGCACAATGAGACGAACAAGTTGATATACTTTTGGTAAGAATCTGGGCATTCGGAGCCTTTACCCCCAGCATGACCTTGATCAGTTCTTTCCATATACAGGGTGTCTCCGAAAGAATTACACCCTAACTATTGGTGACCATAACTTCAAAAGTGAGTATCACCTTTGATACATTTAAAAAGAATCCTAAACTGCAATTATGTTTCAATATTTTAATGTAAACAGCACTCGATTCGGTTCAGTAGTGTTGAAGAAATAAACTATTATGTAACACATGTCAATGGACACTTCCTTCCAAGTTTTGTAATAAAGTGATTCAGACAGAACAGGCGAGAAATAATCATAATTCTTTCAAATTTCAGGTCTATGTGGGTAATCCTGTTAAAGCTTGATCTGTGGATGTGTGCCACATTGTTACGTCTGCAACGTTGTCTTGGATTTAGACGAAGACTCCGTCTGATGGCTGCAATGTTCTGTAAAGTTCGGGCGGTTCTCTGCCTTCCACGGCGACTCTTGTTCAAATTATGACTTGTACCCGTTTTACGGTACTTCTTAACATGTCTTCTTGCAAGGAGGATTTCTGTTGGAAGTTAATCTAAATTCCTGCCTGACCAGAGTAATGTTATGACCAGTTTCGGCATATCTGAAAACCACAAATGCCCTTTGTATGGGCGACAAATGTTGACCAACCATCTTGTCTAGTGCCGTTACTTCATATAACACGAGTATAGATTAAAACGCGGGAATTTTGAATTTGCACTCAAATCATGATGCCTTTATTATTTAAATGTAGAATCCACCATCTTTTTAGAATAAGATGTCTAATTTGAATAAAAACTACTGTGAATAATCTTGTTGTTCAGTTTATCCACCTGTTAAAGTATTGATTAAACTTCTCAATTCATTCTCTGCAGTGCCACCCCCTAGTTCAACTAACATATTTCACATTTTCTACAATTCTAATGGTGTTGTTTTCTAATAAAGATGATCATTTTTGTTATTTACCAGGTTTTGTTTTTCTTGTTGGATTTTTGTTATTATTGTCACGGTAATTGTTTATTACTATAATAAAACGGACAAAATGGCATTAAACAAGGCCGGTTCTGGGGAATGAAAAGAAGACAGCTTGAACAGATAACACGAGTAATCAGCGGTAGTTAACATCAAATCTGCATTATTGTGAGCAAATTTGGAAGGAAGTGTCCATTGACATGTGTTACATAATCGCTTATTTCTTCAAAACTACTGAACCGAATCGAGTGATGTTTACATTACAATGTTAAAAAGTAATTGTGGTTTAAGATTCTTTTTAAATTTCGCAAATGTGATACTTACTTTTGAAGTTATGGTCGCCTATAGTAGGGTGTAATTCTTTCTGAGACACCCTGTAGTAAATAATCCATAAATCGCAGATAGGGCAAATTGTATCCGTTTTAATCCTTATGATATGATAAACGTTGGTATACATTTAAACGCAATTGAAACATTTTATAATTTGATTCTTGGGGACTTTTGATATGTTGCTCCTTACAAAAAAAAAAGAAACTATCCTGAAAAAAAAAACAGCTTTTACCTATTTATTTCCTAGTGTTTTTTATATATATCTTGGACTATTAGAAATGATGAGAGAATAACATATAAAATGCATAAGTAGCGTGGAACATGTATTTTCAGGGAGGCAAGGTTTGTACAGGGGGGAATATTATGTACGTTTAATTGTATTGAAATCTATACCAACATTTTAGCCATATCCTAGGGACTAAAAAGGTAAGTTTGCCATAATCGTGGGTTATAGTGTAATTAGTTATAGGGAAAATAAAGGTCAAGTTAACCAAGGGGGAACATTTTAAGAATGCTCCGATTTTTCAATAGTCTCAAAGTACCAAGAATATAATTTTTTGTACTTGCAATCATTTAATATTGGTCACGTAATTGAGGTCAAAATGTAACAATGGTCTACATATTTCCTATGGGGTCATAATGCTTACAATCTAATTTACATATACCATGACAAAACAACCAATCTAGCGAAGTGGAACATATTTAGTTAGGTTTGGACAAAAGCTACACAATAAAGAAAGTTAGGCACGGGTGTGACATCCCGACGAATGGCCCTGAACCGTTATGAGCCTAATCCTGAAACTAATGACTAAATATAGCAAACTATGCCTTTAAATCGCATGATCAGATGAATAAGTTGGTAGGTTTCACAACAATAGACCTGGTTTCACTTTTGACCCCGTACAAAAATTTACCCCCTATTGAGTACATGTCCCTATTGTAATTAATTTTTCATTTACCGACTTGTGACACATATTCTGTGAAAATTTATAAGTAATGGTAACACAAATTGTTTCTGTTGCAATTTTTCTTTTTATTTTACGTCAAAAAAATTTTCCTGTGCTAACTCCCGATGACACAGAAAAATGAACATGATATTGTTAGTAAATAAAAAGGCATTATTTTACACAAATGCTTTTCAATGGTCAACAAAAATAACCAACATGTCAAAATTGTGTTCGTACAGTCAATTAAGATTATTTTTAAAACGGTACCATTTTATACATTAGATTCGTGTGTCAGAGGGGCACCCAAAAGTAAAAATATGATTTTTGATCAAAATAAGCTATTTTGGCCAAAAAGATGAAAATCAACTAAAAAATCTCACAAACAGCCCATAAGACCGCTTTTCTTATGACCAGTGACCTTTTTACATAAATTACGCTAGTCAAAACACCCAAAAGTAAAAATATGAACTTTATATGATTTTTTTTAGTCAACAAAAGGCCAATATCACAAAAAGTCTTGAGTACGGTCAATAAAACTGCCTTTTTTGGAATCTACGCCCCCATTTTACATAAAATAAGCCCTCAAACCTCTGCACCAAAAAAATTTTGATTAAACACACTTATCTCCTAGAGTAAAGCTTAACGTACACGGTGGTGAAAGTTTCATACACCGGTGAGAGCCTTTGTATTTGCGTGAGAACATTGAATTTGTCTTAAAAATAGCCTAATTATTCTTCACTTGGAGACACAAGTTAATATCAACTGCCAACATTTTGCACCATAGGATTGCTATATGATTAAATTCCTTTGCATAAAAAATGCCAGCGTTTGTAAGGCGGTTCATTTCATTGTTATGCGAAATACTGGTATAATTCACCAGATGTTGAAGCCCGCGACATCTTGGTAGTCCAGAGTGCATATTCCTGCTCGGTACAAAAAAAACGCGTAATTAGGTCTTTTTCCCCGAGTCGGGCGAGCGAAGTACGCGCGTACATTGCTTAGGATATCAAAATCACCGAAAATACAAAATGTTGGGATGTTTTACATTTTTTAAATTGTGTGTTTACGGTTAATATTTGGATTACTCGTCGAATCATAGTTAACAGCTTGTCACAAAATAATGTTAGAAAAAAATAGTGATTTTTTTCCTGATTTTCTCCTGATTTCCTCTGTAGGGCCTATATAGTTTCCACCTTTGATTGCGGTTATTTTTAAATGCTCGTGTATAGTAGTTAAAATCACATCACAATGACTGTTTATTATGGGGTTATATTTGTATAGAGTCACTTGCTCGTTTAGAGTATGAAAACCAAACCAAAATATTTGTTAAGGGTTGCTTTTGGAATCACACCACTAAAAAAAATCCCCATAGACTTGTGTACAAAATGACCTCTCACCAAACGTCAATTTCTCAGCTATAAAGCGACTGGTTATTTCAAAACTGGAGTTTTTGGGAATATTAGGACTATACCTCTTCAACAAAAATGAAAAAGTCATATGTATGAAGGACTGATTTTTTGAGCTACAGAGCATCCAAAGATGTGATGTTTTCAAAACGTCCACGCTAGTGAGTGTTACTAGAAATTAACTTGCACAGTTTCCCCAAACCCTCAGAAATTAGACAAGAATGGCACAGACAAAATCTTTACCACCCAAATGGTTTGTTACTAGTCCACAATTATGTGAATTTCAAATTTCATTTAAAGACCAAACTTATCAACATTTTGTTACTCTTCATTTAGGCAAGAGGCCATATTTGCGGACGCAACACTCTCTCCGCACTGACGTCGTCTGCTACACCTAGTTTATTTAGTGTGATTCCTTATAAACTAAGATTAGATACATTTTTGGAGGTGACACATGAGCATGATATCCACCTTGGAACACAAGTGCCTCTCTCGGGTGTTGAGGGTCTTATTTACATGTTATCAAATGTAATAACATTCATGAATATTTACATACATTCGATGCACAATGCTAGTAAAATATACCAGCTGTTGCGGGTACATTTGAATGTCATCAATTATAAGCATGACTTTCGTGCGTTGTTCGAGGCAAAGAGGACGGGTTCTAAAAGAGCCTTATTTTTAGGCGTAATAACAATAGGTGTAGTACGCACTGAAAGAGGAATGGCTGAAGTTTGTTTCTGTAATGTCTGAATGTGTAGATCATAGGTCATGTACTAATTAATTTCTCTTCTTCTCTGTAAGCTATGAAGTTCAAATTTCCTATGTAATATAGCCAGGGGCGTAACCAGACCTGAGCCTCCGGGGGGGGTGGGCAAGACTCAAGAAGTTTCCCGTTTTTTCATTCGCCAATATTTCCAGCTCGCTACGCTCGCCGGGTAGACCCTTATTTTTTTTACAGTCGGTTTAAAATTCTGAAAAGGGGGGGGGGAAGGGGGTTCAAGTCTTTCTTTTCTCTTCTTCCCTCTTCTTTCTTCTTTCTTCTTCTCTTTCCCTCTTTTTCTTTCTCTTTTTTCCCTTCTTCTCTTTCCCTCTTTTTCTTTCTCTTTTTTCCCTTCTTCTCTTTCCCTCTTTTTCTTTCTATTTTTTCCCTTTCTTCTTCTCTTTCTTTTTTTCTTTCTTTTTTCCCTTTCTTCTCTTTTCCTTTCTCTTCCTTCTCCCCTTTTGGCTCCCCTTCCCGATTTCTTGGTGTCCGCTGAATATAGCCAAGGACACTGCCGATAATTGTCCATAAAATAGGATGTTATTATTGCTTGTCTTAAATGCATTGAGTTTTGCATGATTTTGGGCAATGTTCGGGATTTGTTTGCATTTTTTTTTATTTTATAAAATAAAAGTTCACAGATATTTTGGAATACCCATTGATAGATATGTTAATATATTATTTATAAATGTTGTTAAAGGAGAACTTGTACTAAGAATAACTTACATAATATACGCTATAAAATAATTATTGCACACATATCGAGTGGTTTCATGGAAAACGGAATTATTTTAACCATAAAAAGGAATTAAAAACATTTTACCTGACCATCCGCTATTTAAAATTCGCGCTAGTGTATATGGGATATGTATATATGTGTTATGCGATACGGACGGCACAATAGCGTCATATATCTTTACACGTGACGCTTTCATAATGTGTATTTCATATGGCATGTATGACGCAAACGTGCCGGCCGTATCGCATAACACGTTATACAGTTTAGAGCTATTTTTAAATTGCGCATGGTCAGAATAGATGGTTTTAATTCATTGTTATGAGGAATATGATTCCGTTTTCGATTGAATCACTGGATATGAGGTCAATAATTATTTTATAGAGTATATTTTATAATATAATTCGTTGTACTGGTTCTGCTTTAATGAATTTCACAAGTTTTCCGTGTATCGTTACTGCACTTTTACGAGTTGTAAAACCACAAATAGGCTTTTTATTAGCAGGCCTATCCGAGCGCGATGCGTTTCGAGCGCTGATTATAATGACAGTTTAATAATGGGGGACTGTAGTGCACAGAACTCATGTGAGTGTGTAAGTCTGGATAAAATTATGATTTTTGGTACACAAGTACCTTATGCATTGATAGTCAAAAATATTGATGGAAGCACATGCCACACCCATTTCCTGGCCCCAGGGATGGATTTCAAGGTTACACAGGGGTCAAAATTTTAAAATGTTCCGATTGCTTTGAAAAGCAGACCATGTTGTTTTTCTGATTATAAGGATTCCAAAAAAGTTTAGTTTATACTATCTATGGCTTATAGTTTTGGAGTAAATGGGATAAAAACTGTATTGTGAAAAAGTCAATTCTGCTTTGTACAGGTGTCAGCATTAAATGTTGCTTCTAATTTTTGTAAAACTTGGCGCAAATTGTTGCTTCAGCTGATAGAATGAAATATAGAAATAGTTTTGACTTATTCTTGGTGTTTTGTTATTAACCAAAATGGACAAAGAAGTCACCGCCAATTGTTGCTATTGGATTCTATTGACTGTGACCTATTTTGCTGAATAATGTGAAAAGTTAGCCGAACAGCTCAGAGCAAAGCTAGTTCTAATTTCAATCGCCATTAAGCTAGTTGAAACAATTTGCACCACATAATACCTGAATCCAGCAAACTTTTACCTTTTTACCCATGTACACAAAAAACGACTTTTCGCATTTTTTCGTTTTACGTCGATCTCTGAAACTGTAAGCCATAGATGGTGTAACGTTCCTTTTTAGAATCTTGATATAATCTGAGAAACAATGCCATGTGCTTGGTCACAGGATTGAAACATTTTAAAATTTTGAGCTGTGTAAATTTGAAATCCAAGCTGGGGCATAAAAGTGGGTTTTGGCAAGTGCTTCCATCATTTTTGGATTATCAATTGCGCTTAGAGTAATTGTATGTAAAAAGTCACAAATGTTATTATAGGGCAGTGGCGTAAATTTCTTTTTGACGTTGGTGGGCGGGGTGGGTTGATGAAAATGATGCATGAACTCGGGTTTGCTGAAAAGATTTACTACTAGTAATGTGCGCGCGAAGCGGAGTTTAAAATTTGCCATTTAGAAGCTAAATCATTAAAAATAATTAATTAGAACCAAATGCGCGTGCGGAAAATTTGCCATTTTAAAACTATTATGGTAAAATATGAGGTATATTTTGGGTCAAAAAATATGAATGGGTATCAACCTGGGGGAAGATCGTATTGACATCCCCCTCATCAAAATTTCGGGGGGAGATATCCCTCCCACCCCCCCGCGGATTTACGCCTATGATAAAAGCGTTTCCATTTCATAAAAAGTGCCTGCCGAAAATATGCGGACAAATAGAGACCCACCGGGATTAACACATAGCACTGTGATGTTTACTCTACAACACTCGGGTAAAATTGGTGCAGCGTGTAACAACAACTAAACAACTTCCGTTATATGATATGTCACATCATTTATTTTATGCTGCTTTCAATATATTCTTCAATTTATCTAACATTGTCCTAAGATGAGCGTTTGGAAAATCAGTTTGACAATCTTGTCAAAATTTAGATTTTTTAAGGCAATAGGTTACCTTATAAATGAAAATTGCCATTTTACATAGAACAAAATTCGTATTTTGTATGTTACTACAAAGTAATTTGAATGAAAATAAAAGAGGGCCAAAGGTCATCTTATTTCATAATAAATGGCGAACATGTTGGATATTTCAGGTACTTTGGTTACGGTGTTATGCAATACCTAAACACCCTTAATTTTTTATTTTTCAAAATATATTTCAAATCTAAAACACATAAGATAGCGTAACAAAGCCGAATTTTTTATTTTTTTTTTGTTATAAAGTGCTAATATTTTGATAAAATCCTGAAAATGGATATTTTTGGGGCAAATTTGGCGAAAAATGTAAAAAACATAATTCTGATTCATATTTTAAAAGAAAATGCAGCATTTAAAATAGGGGCTCTGCTACGCCATTTTCCCATGACAGAAGAATATTGTGTCGTTTTCAAATAGGACACCGTAAAGGAAAAACGATAACGCTTAAAAGAAAACAACCGCTTTTAACATTAAAATTCGTGATCTGATATTTTATTTCCTGACCGAATTTATTGTTTGATTTTAAAGAGATTTATGAGGGTGTTTAGGAAAAAAACACCGCCATAGTCTATACCGCCAAATTTGGATATTTGCTGTTCGCGTGTTTGCTGTCTTTCGCATGGAATTCAATGGAGTTTTAACGTACTTTCAGACTGTTACATGTACTTCACAGTGTCCAAGCTAAACAAACGTCCCTGCCCAAGGGGGGGGGGGGGCGGATTACCACTTTCCCATGGGATTTTGATCATGACACTAACACAAGTAAATGGGGTTCACGTAAGAACCATATACCCACAATAAAAATGAAAATCCGAACTTTGACCTCTGATCTATGGCCAATTGAAATTGTCACTCTCCGAAAAAAAGTGGTTCGCACATTTTCATCCTCAGCAACTCCAATATAAGGTTTTGAACCAAAATAATTCATTATATCTACTCTAGAATAACCAATTAAAATAATCATTGCAAAATATAGCCAAATCTTGTATTTTTCTCAGAAACTTCAAATTCACCTTGGTCTTTCCCATATTTTACACAGTTAAGAGCACGGTCATAATTAAAATTGATGCTATCAGCATATAAAATGTTATTTGATTTAAGTATTCTAATTATTAATTAATGCCTCCTAAGGTATATATCTAAGCAAATAAATCCCAAGATTTAATTACTTTAATTTTTAATTAGTAAAATATCTTGATTTTTTTCACTTCCGTTAGTGCCCAAGGGGAGGGGGTTCCTAGGGACCCAACCTAATTATTCTAATGAAGCCGTGGGCGGATTTAATTTTTTGTATCAGAAGAAGCGTATTCATAAATCAGACAATTAGCAAAAACCTCCGTGAAAATTTTGATTGCGTAACCGAGAAATCGCAAAAAAAATCAAATGCTGGGTACTATGACCCCCCCGGCACTTAAGTGTTAATTAAGGTAATACAAACTTGAACAAGCAATCACTAAATGTAGGTTAACCTATTTTTGCGAGTAATAGGTAATAACGTGTGTTTCGTTCTGTAATTGTCGCTGCAGAAGGGGTCATTGTTCGTCGTATGTTAGAAGCTTAAAGCCACTATCAGCGATTTTTTTTCAAAAATGTGGCTAAACGTAACACGTCGTATTTGTCAAGTAATGGTGATTTGTATGCTTTGTTTACTAAAAAAAGTCGGAATCCGACTTTTTGAGGTCTAGAAACAGTCGTAAATGGCATCTTCAAGAGCGTTTTAAAAATGCTTAAGTATCTATTTTTCACAAAGAACAGTTATAGCCTATAAGGTGTTGATATGACCAAACACTAGAATTTAGAAACAAAATGGGCATTTTGAATTTGGAAAAAAATGACTGATTGTGGCATTAAGGATACCACTTATACACAGTACGAACCTAAAGCTATGTGCAAAAAATTAACTCACCGTTTAACTTTGCAATTAGAACCATTAACATTGACTATCTCGTCGCCAGCAATCAGTTGGTCGCAAGGAATAGTCAGTTCTAACTCGTCAGTTAGTATTATGTTTTCCGTCACGGGTCGAACCACGGTGCGTCTTTCAGGACACACGTGTTGGATCAGCTCAAAAGAGGTTCCGCTGGGTTTGGAAAGTCCTCGGTATCTTGATACGATTTCCCTGTAAAATAAACATATGGCGTGATTAGGTTATAGTAAAATTGTGGATGGGATCATATTGAATTTTTGTTTTATATTTAAGTTTGAGCATTTTTGGCTCAAAATAGAAAATATATATATAATGTGTGTGTGTTTGTGTGTGTGTTTGTTTGTGTGTGTGTGTATGTGTGTGTGTGTGTGTATGTGTGTGTGTGTGCGCTTATTCTATATTCAAATCCTGTCTACTTTTGTGTGGGCGCTTAGAGACTTCGACATGTGAATTTCTGCATCTGTTTGATGACGTAGGCAGTTTCCAAATTCGATCCCGCAGTTTCCGCTTCATTGTGACAGTCTTTTACAATTTATAATCAAAAATAAAAATTAATCAATAATTAGCTTTGTTTCCTCTTCCTAAAACAAAACGAAATCAGATGGCTTTTGCATTCTTTTTTGCGGGAGGTGCATTGTGTACGTCAATCCGGAAACATATTTTTCCAAGTAATAGATTGCTGTTTTACTTTCATTGTAACATGCGCATAATAAGTTCCTCACTATGCTCAGATTATACCTTCTATTAAAAACACTGACTCCTGACTCATGGAAATTAAAGACAGAAAGTGGAAAGAAAAGTACACTTTGTAAAATGCACTTGGGTTTCCTAAATCTGCCACAACTTGTCAATAATTTGATCTTTCATCCGATTTTTTTCTTTTCAACATGACGTAAAGAGATTTTTAAGAGTTTATTAAATCATCGACTTTTTTCGTTCTCGTGCCTTATAAACAAATTAAAAACGTTAAATGATCTTTAATCTTTGTGAAACCGGGTCAAACTAGTGCCTTTTGCAAACATACTTTGAAAAATATACTTTCACTTTAAAAAAGACACTTTTCTAAGCCCTTTTTATTTTTAACCAATGTTATGATAATTTTGGAGAAATAAGCGTAATAAGATATCAATAAATGTAGTTACGACTTTTTTTACTCAGCATGACGCTCAGTACTGATGTGATTTCATGTAAAAGAAGAGTTATTAAGCTAATTATGTCTAAATGGGTAGATTTAAAACTATGTTGCATTCAGAATTGTCTGTGGAATGCAACGTTTTTGTTGGTATTTAGGACTTTGTTGTACCCAACTGTAAAATCGCCATCTTAAAGGTGCTTGTTCCGATTTTTGTGTATCGTGTTATCTTCTTGGTATGAGAGCCTGACACTTGTATACACAGGCCACCAGGTACCGTGGAAAACAAACTAGCGGTTTTGATGCTAGACGCGATAATGCATAGTGCAACGCCCTATTCACTATTGTACTAATATTGATGGTTAACCATTAAAACGGCAGTTTTTGTCAGTATCTTGAGAAAGGAATGGATTTGAAAGCTAAATTTTAGGAAGACAATGAGAAAAATACGGCCTTTCATCTGATATCAAAATTGATACTACTTCCGGGTAAAACAGGGGGTCCCGAAGACGATCGGAACAGGCACCTTTAATTAGGTAAAAATTAGGTACAAATGTAAAATTGGGGCAGCGTATAAAGCATAAGTTACCTTGCAAAGATCAATAATTGCATATCCCAACACGTCCAAGCTTAGTTTCTGAGCAACATATTGATGGTAAAAAGGCTATTTTCCAAAATGCCGCCATGAAATTCAATTGATTTAAGCACAACAAATAACAAATATAATAAGAATGAAGTACAGAAAGTCTAAATGTTACCTATTTTTATAGATCTAAATTGACCATTTTACGATCCCTTTATAAATTTACAGTTTTAAAATTACCGATATTTCATGAAAATAGACGGCCAACAAACGTGCAATCAAAAAGAAAATCTCGTTAGTTCGATGTTCCTCCCACATTTGATGGTCAATTAGCCTGTTTATGTTGTTTGTGTTTATGTTGGTTTTTAGTTTTGTTTTTGTTTTTGCGACGGATGAAACTCTTTAGGTTGTTACAACTACCGAAGGACTATAATCTCTCTCTCTCTCTCTCTCACTGTTACACTAAAATTTAAAGACCTCTACTTTGTTCTTAGACAAATTCTTTTTAAAGCGAAATATAATCATTTTATACATGGCATCATCTTTTATACCTTAAAATAAGAATTTCACTTACTCGTGTGCTGTAACCGCATCCAAGCTGACAGTCGCCAACAACGCCAAAACAGCGGAATAGAAGGATAACAAAGCCATCATCGCCGCCTGTTAGCGCTCTCCCCTCTCTTCTCTCGATTTCCTAATATGCCAACGGTCTATATCGACGGACGGTCATGTACAGGAACTTTTAGTTACACAAAATGTTCAAAAGAGCGCGAGTATCAACGCGCGCTGTAGGAACTTTTAATCTGTTCTCCGTACGTTGCGAAATTAACTGTGATCGTTCGAATTGTCTTAAAGCTCTAACGCCCTATCTGACGAGTATTCTATTGGTGTAGGTTATATTTTCACGTGAAAGATAAACAACGATTGGTCAATACAGCAAAGTAAAACCTGATCGTTGCATATGTTATGCTAATCTTTATGCTGAGTATGAAATTTTAACAAACAGGTGCTTACTATTGATTTGATTTGGTAAGCCTTTTTGTGTCTCTTTGTTTCATCCTTTCTGCATCCGGATTGACATCTGTAGTGCGTGGCTTTCGCGAATAACGTGATTTTACTCTTCTAAATTATCTGATTTTATCAACAATTATTCTTAATTTATGATTTATTACACTTGATTTTGTTATTTGGTTTATGTCTATTTTCTATTTAATGTCAATGTCTATTAATGTTTGGGGCATTTTGGACCATTTCGGTTCCTTCATTTACATTAAATACGTTTTTATTCTTTTAATAGAATAATCGAATGTTCATCCGACTACATGATGATGATAATGGGTTTGGTAAAGTACAATTAAATTTTCAGCTTCAACATAAGGTGAAATTCTGGAAATCAATATTTATAAAAATAGCCTCAGACACCAGTAGATTGAAACAAATGTCTATACATATGAGTATATAGTTTCACGTGGGCAGAAAGGGCCAATATTTCGATTACATTACTAGTTTTCTACTGGAAGTAGAGTATTCATTTAATTCCGTATAGCTGCAAAAACGTTCTCAGGTAATCTTCGTGGGTGCACAGAGGAAATTAAAGGCATAGCTTTTTGTTCGACCTACGCTGAATACTATGCTAGAGTTTGGGATCATTTACCATCTTGAAAATGTTGAGCACAGGACAACCTCACACACACACAAGCGCGCGCTCGCACACATACTTTCGAAGATTTCAAGGAACCACGTCCTCGGTCGTAAAGCCAAACACGGAAAAAATCCCATTGTTTGTAACTTCACAGACCTTTGTTATACTTTCGAGATATTTGTTCGAAATAGTTTCTTTTTTGTTAGGTCAACGGAAGTACATGCAAGTACACACACACATACACACACCCACACGAGCGAGCGAACAATTTAAAGTGTAATTGCGGTATATTCCATTACGAATATTTGTGTGGCGAGCTGTCTCTAAGAAATGTGTTTGGGTGACGGACTGTCTCTAAGAAATAAAGCATACTTAACACCATCCCAATAAGTTTGCCCCCACTAGTAGATAAAATAAACTATTTGTTTTTACCTGCAAAACTAAAAAAAGCTGGAAATCTTTAGTGACATAAAAGAGCATTTCTTAAGGTTTCTAGAGAATTGTAGTTTGTGTCTATAGGACATTCCAAACTGAAAATATCATGAGTTTTGATGAACGTTTTCATTTTGCTAATTTAGCAGGTTGGAATAAAATCTGTCAAATAATTTACTGAGGTAATCCTGTCGCTTCCTTGGTTATCTTCCATGGCATCTTTATTGTTTCCATTCGGTACGATTTTAAGTGTTTGAATGGTTATTGATCGCTGTGTGTGATTATAACACAATTTCTGTGTTTCCCATGCGTGATTTAATTCTTTTATTTAAATGTAATTTGTTTTGGAGGGAAATTTGAATATTATGGTGTTCCGTAAGCATCGGGGTAGTTGATAGTGTGTAGGCCAAGAGAGAAAAAAATCATGGCTTTCATGTCTAAATGCTACTGGGAAACCAGTTATCAAGCACTGAGGCAGAGATTTGCTGCCAGGTATTCCAATGACAAATAATGCTTCCAAAAAGACGATACAGTTCAATGTAATCCTAAGGAAGTTTGACGAACATAGAACTTTGTGAAATCGCCATACTGGTGGTTCTAGAAGAAGAAAGTCAGCACGTACGCCAGCAAATATTTCTTTGTTTAAATGTAAAAAATCTTACCTTCCGCAGGAGAAAGTAAAAACTTGTGATTGTGTATTTTTATTTATGGGCAATTGATGGGGGCAAACTTTTTTGGGACAGCCTGTATAGTGAAAAGTCAGGTGTTTGTCCTCGGTTGTAGATGTATACACACGCACACAAGCACACACAAACTTGAAATTTAAAAAAAAAACCCACACACACACGCGCACACACACACGTTGAATGTAGCATTCTCTTTTTACGGATCGATCAACAAAATATTTCACGTTTCACATAATTATAAGCAAAACCATCGAGTTCGCCAACTAAACCTCCCTGGTATGTCGATATTAAACAGATTTACGTAGTAGATTAATGAATTTCAATTGTTGATAAATTTCAATTGTCGAGGAATTGTAAAGACCCTACGCAATTCGCATACGTCATATCAAAGTAACCGACTCTCACGCCTTTCAGCGAGCGAGTCATTTCAGCGAGTTTGTATTATGATCATCATGTCTGTGGTTAAGAATCCGCTCAACGTGAGCCAGTTGATCTGTCAACGATCGATTTGACGTCATTTTATGCCGTGGGACAAGAGCAAGAGCGCCACATGTTTGACTACAATATATTTACCTGTTACTGAATTCTATAACCGTATTCAGGAAAGATTTAAACTGATTGACATGAATCTAGCTATTGCTTTAGTTTACTTAAAGAGACATGAGGAGATTTCCAGAAAGAAGCGCCCTCAATTTTTTTCGAACCCGTGTTTTTTGCATATTTGGTGCTTTACAATGTATTAGACCACACCTGAAGTGAATAAGCCGAATACACCGTCTTTATGAAATAAGATGATGATTTAGTACTTTCTGTCGTGCACGACAGAAACTCAAAGCACGGTGTTCTATGGGGACAATTACGATAGTCAGGCAAGTTCAAAACAAGGTTTGCGGTTTTCTTTCGTGCTTGTTTGTCAAATAAACCTTCGAAACATTCTAGGCAGGTGGTCTACATCCGATCAAGTGCAATTTGAGAGAAATTTGTATCCTCAAAAAAATCTCCTCCTGCCACTTTAATTATCCATATTTAAGCATAATTTGACTTAATTAAAAAATCCCAATATTGGTAATGCTAAAAAGTTCAGAAAAACACACTGCTGACATTGCATTGGTAACAAATTGCAGTAATCGTGAATTTCAAAATGGCGACTGACATCAAAATGGCCGCCTATGAACTACATTTTGAATTTTACCCAATTATGAAGTGTATGTCTTGACGGGTTAGTGATTTGTTTGACCAAATAAGATCTAATAATATTTGAAATGTTCGAATGTATCTAGGCATTGTGTTTTGATTCAATGTCAATAGACCTGCCATCTTAGATTTCAAAATGGCCACTACTAATTATTCATATTAACACTTAGGTGGATAAGGTCTTTTAACGCGCGCACGTTAATGGATAATGGGGCTCATGGAACCCAGTCGCCAAAATAAAAAAACACATCTCAACAAAGAAATAATTCAACGAAACTCTACACATGTCAAGACATTAACATTAGTGAAAGAAAGAAAATCAACAATATTAATCAATTTTGAAATTAGGGGCGAAACAATGATTTCCATGCCTGTAGAAAGCGGCATTTTTTGCCATTTTCCTCACCATGGTGCACTAAAAGTGTTAACGAATGGCTTTTGGGAGTTGAGAATACACCAAATTAAGGAAACATAGCAATAAATTGGGTGTTTGATACAGTCTAGTACTTTAGTGGTACTTCTTTCCAAACCATTTCCCATTCATTCTAATAGAGAAGGGAATTCCGGTGTAAAGGAATTT
The DNA here is from genome assembly GCA_023653785.1 of Ophioderma brevispina. Lineage (NCBI taxonomy): Eukaryota > Metazoa > Echinodermata > Ophiuroidea > Amphilepidida > Ophiodermatidae > Ophioderma > Ophioderma brevispina. The sequence goes on from JAMKCH010034133.1 coordinate 40,969, forward strand.
ATGTGCTCCTGGAGCTATCCCACCCCCTTATCCACTTAAAGACACTATCAGTGATTTACCCGAAAGAGTGAAAATATTCGAAATTTGCAGGAAATGCGTAAAATTGAAGGATAAGTCTGTATAATTCTCATAAGTTACTTTTTCCAAGTGAAGAATTGCCAGAAAAGGCAGAAAACGGCGGTCTTCAAAGATATGACTCTCCATTCAATTACGTGTTGTAGTAAGTGTCCGTTCGGACAGTAATGACTAAAATATCCGATTTTGTGCTTATTAGGTTGCTTCTGGTCTTATCATTTGCAGGGTATGTTAGGGTATCCGTACTTGATACAGACATGTAAAAATCTGATTTTTGATGATTTTTTTTATTTTATGATTTAGCAAATCACTGATAGTGTCTTTAAGTGTTAAGTCTATTTCCACTTGTAAATGATGAAAATCACTGATTGCAAGGACAACCCCACATTAATAATGCTTGCGAGCTCATAATGTGACACTGGTGACATTAGAGTTGCAAAAGATACAAGCAGTTTTTAAGTTATAAAATGACGGCTGATTTCAAGATGACTACCATTGAATGATATTTGCAATATATGTACACCTTGTATATACATTAGCCCTCGCCTGAAATGAATAAGCCCAAATCAGCGCCCTTATGGTAAACAAAATGTTTTTTTTTAATACAATAACTCCGGAGTCATTAATTCTGCAGACCTAGCCCTCCACCTGGGAACCTGGGCTAGAAGTAGCTCAGATTCGCTTCAGTGATTTCATTGTTTAAGCGCAGTGAAGCTGAACCATTGCTAAACCTAGCGAGACATAGGTAGTTCTGGCCGGAACTTTTCTTGATTTTCTACACAAATTTTCTCATCTCTAGGCTGTTTTTCAATGAAACTGTAACCCGTTATCATCTGGTCTGCCCACAAAATCGTTGTGGCTGCATGTAACCACAGGTCAATCTTTACTGATAAAATCCTTGGTGTGGGAGGCACATGAAATTGCCTAGCACGGGTCCAGTTAAAAGTAAGTCTACAAATTAATTGGATGTCTTTGGCCTCTTATTACTATTTTGGGTGTATGTTATTTGTAAAATATATCCGCATATCTTCCCATGGTTTGGACAATCATTTGCGGGTAAATTGAAGAAATATCATATTTTGTGAAAATGTGCCAGTGCCACTTAACATTGATAATATTTATTATCGTATCCTCATTTTCTGATTCAAATATTATTTTTATTTTACAATTCTATTACCTCTGCTGCCCATTATTGAAAATGGAGCATTCTGATTGGTCAGTTTACTGCCCATTAATCTGCAATAATGGGTCGCAAATACATTTTCTTATTAAATCAAGATGTTTAGGTAATAGAATAGAAATAAAGGGTTTGCAGTATCATCTATGGGCTCATAATGTATCCTCGCCCATTATTTTTTTTCCCACCTCGGACACATTATTCGCCCATAAACGATACTGCATCACCCTTTATTTCTTAATTGAAAATACTGTCCGATCAACTTGTTTAGCTTTGTTCACATTTCTGCGGATTCGCACAGTCGTCATTCAGCCGTCATTACTGTTTTCCTTTCTTTTTTAGAGTGTATTTCTTTCTGTAAGAACACTAACAACTTAATTACCTATTTATTCTTCTGAAAGTTTTCAAGAGCCACAAATAAAAGCCCAGTTTTCTTCCAGCGTCAGCAACATTTCTGCGCGAGGTTATCTACTTGCATCATGTTTGCGTGCCATTGTCACGCACGCAAACGCCTTTCAGATAGAAAACACTAATGTGCGAATGGCCGTTTTAGCATGCCATAAGTCACGTTTTTTCAAGATCTAACTGGGAATGGGTAGCATTTTCCGACACCGGTAAAAATGAGCCAAAATATGTTCTTTTTGTTGTTCGTGACCCTGGCTTTCGCCCATTTTGGTGCGTATTTTCGGCGTGTTTAGCTTCAATTTTCTCGCATGGAGTTCACATATTTTACTAAGTTCAAAGTTGTATCCTATATACGTGATAGTTACCTAAATTGAACCGAAAATTTCAATATCATTTCGATTTGTAGGTTTTTTAGGTTTTAGGCTTTTAGGTTCGAGGACTCGTACTCGCACATATGGCCGCTTGGATTTGAAATTTTGTGACGTCATATCGGGGCTGACGTCCTGTAGAAATCCCGGAAGTAATGGCCACGTGCCTTCCTACTGGCTTGTCATTGATAAATCCTTCCTTGAGTGGGGTACAAATATGCATATTTTTGGCCATTTAAGGGCACTTTAATAACATAATTACATAACCCGCCTTGCCCCCCCCCCATTGGGTGGTGTGGTGTAATATTTCCCAGTAATGATTTATATTTAGACCCCTCTTGCATGGGTGTTGGAGTATACAAAAATCAAGAGGACCAGTATTAAGTAGTTTATACTAAATCCCCTTGAGTGGTGTGTCAAACCTATAAATAAATAATAATTTCCTCTTAATGGCTGACTCGGAGATTTCTAGATGAGGGCGCCCTCAGTTTTTTAAGAAATTGTGTTTTGGCATGTATATGATGCTTGTCCACATACTTATCGATGTGTGATTCGTCTAAAACTTTGGAATTGGGCATTTATTTTAGGTGACTATCTTTAGTTCTGGTTGACTATTTTAATTAACACACACACCAAAAATATATTTCGAAATCTCTGAGTCAGCCTTTTAGTGGTTGAGTAGATATTTACAGTATTCCCTTGAGTGGTGGAGTAGCCTTTAATATTCATTCAGTTCTATTAAATAAACTAGACAGTTAATATTCAATGTGTTAGTATATGTTTTTCGCTAAGGACAGTCGATCATGAGGGCAAAACAAAGTAATTCGGGATCTAACATGGAAAGTTGTAATGCAAAGGCAAGCTGCAAGATTCTGAAATTGATAAAAGAGGCAAAGAAGAAATGGAGTTTCAACATCAAAAACTGACTGCAAAAGGTCAAAAGCTGCAAACCTCGGATAGCAAAGAAACAAAATCAAAGAAGCCAGGAATACTGCCAAGAAAAGTGCTAATAGAGAGACTAGGAAAAAGACCCTAATGTACCAGATTCTAAGCTTGCAGGGTTATCAGTATTATTAACAAGCTGCAGTACATTGGTTCACATTGCAGAACTTAAAGCCAAGAATGGACGGACTCAGATCTTATTGAATTCATGCAAGCTAGGAAGACAGAGAGGCCCACAGTAACTATTAAATCCAGTCGGATTATTAAATTGGAGGGCTCGATGCTCCAAGTGAGGCATCGTTTATGCCGAAGATCTCAGATGGCCTTCAGGGATTAGAAAATTACCTGCATACTATGCAGGGATTCGAGCTTGGAAGAAGCACCAAACCAGGAGCATCCTCTTTTGGATCAAGCAGTTTGTACAAACCTAAGCGAGATTCTGCAATGCCACGCCTGCCATTGCATGGCATTATTAAGAATAAATGGCATACTAAGTCAAAAGCAATAGCGAAATCTAAGAGCAATTTTGGCAGGCTTTCAGTGATAAGGTCTCAAGACGTTTTCGAATACACGAGAAGAATTTCAAAAGTACGCTGTCGTACCTCCATAGTCAAGATACAAGCCAAAGAAAAAAAAAAACTCGACGAATTAGACGACAAACTCAAAGGTCCGTATGGGCTGGCGCTGCCAGATCTCGCAATTTTTGTAGTAAATATACAGTATTTAGGTCTATAGAGTAGATATCAACATAAAATAGTTTTCAAAAAACAACTTTGATGTAAGCGCGAGGCGCAATTGAATTTTCGGATTTTTCATTTTCGCGTGTTTTAAAAACAATGTTTTGCCCCTTCATTTGGACAGCCCAAATAACAAAAATCATTTTTATGCTGCTTTTGGGTTGTTCTTTGCCCCTCACATGTGGTATAAATCTCGAACAAAAAATCCCTTGGGGAAGGAAAGTGGTTTCTAAGGGAGGGGGCCATGGAACCCCCTCCCCACTTGGGCACTAACGGGAGTGAAAAGCCCTTGGTCACTTTAATTCTACTTTTAAATGATGAAAAAACGCTGATTTCAAGGACAACTCCACATTAATAATGCCTTGCAGTTTCATAATGTTACAGGCTGCTGACTTTACTTCGTCCCGCTGCAAATGCCTTGCATATCGAAAACACCATTGTCGAATGAAACCGTCGAGCATGCCATAATTCACGGTTTTTTTCAGACGAACTAATGTAAATCAAGATCTCACTTGGTAGCATTTTCCGACGCCGGGTAAAATGCCATGAACTAACAATAGTGTTTTTTTTATGTTCGTGACTCTGGCTTTTGCCCCATTTGGTTGCGTATTTTAAGGCGTGTTTAACTTCATTTTCTCACACGGATTTTAGCCTTTACGCTAATTTCCACTCACTAGTTTAGTATCTTAGTCAGGGGCACACAGTCCAACTACTTCAGAATTGTGCCAAGTCTGATATTTTATGGACTTTTTTTATTGAACTCATAAGGATTTGATTTCAACTGTTGTGTAATCTCAGTGAACGATTTTCATCGATTGAGGGCGCTTTTTTCAAAATGGCCTCCAAAATGGTTAAAAGGCTTTAAAAAAATTAAAATTGTCGTGTATAAAGTGCTTTAGAAAAAATTGTATTAAGCTGGTTTTTCAAAGTAGACCTTATTTATTAACCGTGATTCAGTTTGTTTTCAACCTAATACCAACCTCCTCAATGCGGTTTTCATCAATTTGAGGGCGTTTTTGTTTTCAAAATGGCGGTCACAACGAAAAAAACTAAAAGAATAAAGTAGGTAACGTAATAAAGTGCTTTCAGAAAATGAATTGTGTTGTGTTGATTTCAAAGTGGACCAGATTAGACTCTAAGGAGTTTGTTTTTCACTTCATGTCAAGTTCCCAGTCCACGTTTCAATAAGACGGGCACTTTTTCAAAATGGCGGCCAAAATCATAGGAAAATACTCTAACAAGTAGAATAGTACATGCTTTAGGAACACCATCTTCCTGGTAAGTTTTCCATGTTAGTCTTGATCAGAGGTTTGAACGGGGGCCAGCTAGGGCGGTGCAAGGCCCTGTTTAGTCCATTCTGGGCGACTTCCTGGGAGGACCTCTTGAAACATCCTCTTCAAGAGACATTACAAGTCCTCTTCAAGAGGCTCAGGAAGAATTAGACGCGGTTGATCCCCTGAGAAGCCATGACGAACAGAAGCTGCGGCGTACGGCAGGCTCTCATTGAGCCGTGCGCATGGCCCCTATTTGCGGGAAACCCACTTTGAAGAACTCTGCTGCGTTTCCCAAAGAGGCCTTATATAAGGATGACTTTCGTTGTCTTGTCTTGTTGTATTACTGTAGGATCTGTGAATTCGCCATACAGTCAGGTGAAGGGTCCTGAAATTTGTCGCTGGAGGAACTTGAGTCTTGTCCGGGTTCATCAAGAGGTCTCTCCTAATGGGGAGGTAAAACGGTTCCGCACCGTGAGAGGAAATACTTTCGGGAACCACATTTTTTCCTGGACCAGTGGTGGGCTATTAGAATAATGTTGCACCCGCTGGATCTTGAGAGCTTCTCCAGCACCCTGGGTAACATTGCTAGCAAGGAACGCATATAACACATCCTGTCCCAGCTGATCCGTCATTGCGTCCATGGCAAACGCATCCCCCTTGGCCCGCTCCACGGGAACAGTATGTCAGGAGGCTGGTTGTTCCCGCCGTAGGACAACTGTTGAGTTGAAGTGCCATTCCACCAACAAGGCGCCATGACCTTGGTCGGGGCATAGATGGTTTTTCCCCTTTTCGACAGGGAACCAGCTAGAATGTTTGCCTGCTCCTGGGAGATGGACTACCTCGAGCTAAATCTGTGCTCTGGCACCATATTAGCGCCTGATTGTCCTTTGACATAGAATCAAGCTGCGGAAACCTCCCAGGGGTTGTTCGGCAAACTCGTGCGTAACCCTTCATGCATACTAACTCATGCGTTATGTCCTACATTACAGACCTTTTCATACCAGTTTACAATTGTCCCATTTTGACAAATTGTCCACTCAGGCATGACATACTAGCACGTAGATTTACTACTGCGTTTCGGGAACGGACCCCTATTTTTTATATATCACTACCGTGAGTTGTTTCAGCGTAGGGTGGTCCGCCCTGGTCCCTGACCATAGGGATGTAGGCGCCGAATGCCAGGCGACCGCCCACAGCTCTAGAGGTTGTGTGGCTGCTTACAATATCGAGAGGTCCAATACACTGCCAAGCGCCAGCCTTCCCAGTGGGCTTCCCCACCCGTCTGGGACGTGTCTTGGTGGGCGTGGAAGCGGGACCGGCCCGGGGTTATATTGTGAGCCTCCATCCCTGATGGCGGAGTGGACCTTGGAGAGACTTCATACATCCTTCGACAATCCGGTCGCTTTCGGTGCTAACTTGATGAAACGTGAAGCTGTATGTATCATACTATGGGCATTGGGGTAGGACAGCTGTGAGGATGGTGATAAGGCCAAGGAGGAGCCGTAACCACGGTTTGGCTGGAGCCTTCTGCCTGGGAGGTAAAACGGTTCCACTACCGTGAGAGGGAGTACTTTCAGGAACCACATTTGTCTGGGGCAGTTGTGCGATTAAGAATTTGGCACCCTGCTGGATCTCGAGAGTCTTCTTCCAGCACCCTTTGTATCACGCTATCGTTGTACCATATTCCGATATCCTTTTCCAGCTGATCATCGTGCGTCTTCCGCTCCCCCCGGAACAGATGTCGAGCTGGTTTTGTTCCCGGTCCCCCCCCCCCCCCCCCCCCGCTGCAAAACGGTTGATTAGAGGCCACTGGAGTCTGTTGAAGACCACCTGCACACTGACAAGCCCCTGACCTTTGGCGGGGCAATGGATGGTTGTTCCTCCTTCTCGATAGGTACATTCTACTCTAGAATGTTGCTCCCGGGAGATGGACGGCCGGCTCGATCCAGGGCGCTGACACCATATCAGCAGCTTGATTGTCTGTTGACATAGTCAGGCTGCGAGTACCTCCCTGCTTGGTTTACATAATCACTACTGTGAGGTTTTTTCACGCATATGTGATAGGTCTGTTCCTTGACCTTGGTAAAGTAGCTGCCGTATCAGGCGGACTCACCCCACAGCTCCATAAGTTTGTGATGCTTCGCAATGACTGAAGTCCAAGACACTGCCAATCGCCACCTTCCAAATGGCTCCCCAGTCGTTTTGGAAATGTCTATGGTGAGCGTGAAGCGGGACCGCCCAGAAGTGAATGTTGTTTGAAAGGGCTGCAATAACCATCTTAGGGTGTGGTTGAACGCTTTGGAGAGACGGCGATCACATTCGACATCCAGTCTTTCTTGAGGCGAACTTGGATGAAACCGTGGGGGGAAGCGTAGGGCATTCAGGGAAGGACTGCGGTGATGCTTGCTATAAGGTCAATAAGCCGTAACAACAGTGTGGCTGGGAGCCGTCCGTTCGTCAAGGAGGTTCGCGTGTGCACAGTACGATGGCTGTTTGGTTCTCATCTGCTGCCGGGAACACCTTCCCTCTACCGAAGTCTATGACAGAACCAGGAAATGCACTGTCTAGGGTATTTTGTGGCTGATTCCTCCCAGTTGATGATTAGTCCATGGGAGCTGACAAGCTGCAGGTCTTCCAATTTGAAGCGAAGGGCCTGGTATGGGGCAGTGATCAGCCCTTCGTCAAAGTAAATGTAAGATGAACATTCCTTTCCCGCAGAACTTCGGCTCACCTTGGTGGCTATCCTTGTTGAAGGTCCTTGGGGCCGTGATAGCCTGAACGGCAGTCTCTAGACGGGAAGGTCTGCTGTTGATGTAAAACCGAGCCATTTCTGAAGGATTGATGGTCACGTGTAGTATGCGTCCTTAAAGTCCAGTGTTGCGCTCCACCACGCCCTTTGGCGTAGTGTCGGGATGATGGCCGCGAAGGTTTCCATGTGGAAAGGGTATGGTCGAATGTAACGGTTAATTAAGCGACTGGGTTAGTATGGGCGCCATTCCCGTCTACTCTTCGCTGTTAGTAAGGAATGTTGAAAAGAAAACTACCCATCGCTTGGGACAGTTTTAAGGCTTCTTTTAAGGCTTCACAAATCAATTATTTAAGATTTATGACCCCTTAACCCTTTAAATGGCCCTATAACCCTTAAAGTATATTGTAAATATTTATGCACATAACATATAATACAAAAGACCAATTTTAGCACCACAAAATCATTATAACATGATATGGGCATTTTCCTCCTTAAAGATATTCTATTGAAAAATATTCTTTGGCGCCATTTTAAAAAACGCCTCACCAGTTTACAAAAAAGACTGAGAATCACACCAACAAGTTGGAAGTTATTCCTCGTGGTGTTATTGAAACACATAAAGTGAAAAAACCAAACTTGGCAGACCTTCTGAATTAATAGCAACAGGATGACATGTGCCCCCTGACTATCAGAATATGCGTGGTAAGTTACAGAAATTGATCAGAAATGTTCAATATCCTTTCGATTTTTGTAGGTTTTCTTTCGAGGACCGCATCGCACCTATGGGCGCTTGGATTTGAAATTTTGTGTGTGACATTTTATTCGGGGGGGTCCACGTCCTGTAAAAAATACCGAAGTAATCACGTGCTTTCCTACTGCCTTGTCATTGATAAATCCGTCCTTAGTGTGGTACAAATGACCCTATAACCAGGTGCTTTAGTTACATAATCCCCACCCCCCCCCGCTCGCATTGGGTGGTGTGGTGAAAACCCAGAAGACTATATGGTAGTTTTATACTAAATTCCCTAGAGTGCTGGAATAAATTTATAATAACATTTTCCCCTTGAGTGGTGGGTTCCATACCTATAAATAAATAATAATTTCCCCTTAATGGCTGAGTCGGAGATTTCTTAATGGGGGCGCCCTCAGTTTTCCTGTGTTTTGCATGTATATGAACCTTGTCCCCTAACTAATCATAATGTGCAATAACTAAGATCAAATCTAAGTCCTTCAAAAAGAAAATCACAACTTTGTTAAAACACAGAGTATCCTACATGTATTGTACTGTTATACTACACATAGATGTTTCGTGCATGAAAGCGGAAAAAAACGATTCGTCTCAAACTTTGGAATTGAGCATTATTTCAGGTGACTATCTTTAGTTCTGGTTGACTATTTTTAATTTACACACACACCAAGATATATATTTCGAAATCTCTGAGTCAGCCTTTTAGTGGTGGAGTAGATATTTACAGTATTCCCCTTGAGTGGTGGAGTAGCCTTTAATATTCAGCTGTACAGAGTGAGTCAAAAAACTTGACCCTGATTGTGTCCGCCATTTTGAATTTAAAGGTAATATATATCTAACATATGTGGTATCATCTGAAAGCTTATTTCATTATCTTTAATTTGCTGCAAAGATCATTCACATCGGTTAGATATAGACCGAGCTACAATCGTTTGAATCAAGTAGTTCGTTTTGCGCTCTGTCCATGGATTCACATTAAAATGAACGGCGGTCAGCGAAGGAAAGCAGTGTCCGGAAGAAAATCGGGCTATTTATTGACTGCAGAATAAATGTGATGCTATTTAATAAAAAAAAAATACGTCCTCATCACTCATAACAATCATCTGAAAAATGAAGTAACTTGATACATGTATCATTTTCTGGAGGAGTTGAATGAATCCCACCATATGAAAGAACAGACATCGGTGACAACCTCTTGAGATTTAAAGTGTTGTCTAATATTTGTAGACAAAAATATGCCACATCTTGAAAAATATTGTTACAAATAAACCTTACTATTATTTCTGGCTTTTACACCTTTAAGACACTACTTTATTTGACATAAACATGGGCATACCTTTATCATCATTTTGGGTAGTCAATTGCTTAGTTGGCCGCAGTGCATTCAAATGGTAATCCGTGGATAAGGGGAGAAGCTGACTACTTGATATTCAAAAGACTGTAGATTGGCCTGTACTTAACCGATTGGAATTATCTTTGCAATAAATTAAAGATAATTAAATATGCTTTCTGATGATACGACATATGTTAGATTAATGTTATTTAAAAATTTAAAATGGCGGACACAATCAGGGTCAAGTTTGTTTTACTCACCCTGTATTAAATAAACTAGACAGTTAATATTCAGTTTTGTTATTATATTTTTTCGCTAAGGACAATCGATCATGAGTGCAAAACAAAATAATTCGGGATCTAGCATGGAGAGTGGTAATGCCAAGGCACCTGAAATTGATCACAAGAGCACAAAAGAAGGAGTTTCAACATCAAAACCTGCTGAAAAAAAGTCAAAAGCTGCAAACCTCGGCTAGCAAAGAAACAAAATCAAAGAGGCCAAGAAAAACTGCCAAGAAAAGTGCTGATAAATATGACAAAGAAAAAGACTCTAATGCACCAGATTTCTCATAGCTAGTATTAATGAACAAGTTGCAGTTAATATGGTTCACATTGCAGAAAAGCCACAGAATCACTGACTCAGATGTTATTAACATTCATACAAGCTCGGAAGACAGAGAGGCCTACAGTAACTATGAAATCCAGTCGAATAAATTGGAGGGCTCGATTTTTAAGAGTGGATCTCATGCTCCAAGTGAGGCATCGTATATGGCAGAAGATCTCAGATGGCCTTCAGAAAATTACCTGCATACTATGCAGGGGATTCGAGCTTGGAAGAAGCACCAAACCAGGATCATCCTTCTTTTGTATCAGCAGTTTTGTACAAACCTAAGAGAGATTCTGCAATCCCTAGCCTGCCATTACATGGCATTATTAAGAATAAATGGCATACTAAGTCAAAAGCAATAGCGAACTCTAAGAGCACTTTGTCAGCTTTCAGTGCTAAGGTCTCAAGAGACGTTTTCGAGTCAAAGAGGAAGACTTTGAAAGGTATCCAGTCATACCTCAATAGACAAAGAAACAAAGCAAATTCGGAATTAGACGACAAACTCAAAAGGTCGTATGGCTGGCGGTGCCAGATCTGGCAAATAACAACCTGTGATTGGGGATGCCGAAATGTGTATCGCAGAAGAGGAATTAAACACATGTGATGAATCTGCTATAGGTTGGTGATGAGAGCATCATCACACGCCACCCTAATGGTAAATGCAGTTAACACAATATTATCAGAACCAGACAAATACCAAAGAGAAGAAGCCCTGAATCTTGTTCATGAATTTACGATTGCGTGCAGGCAATGGAAGATGTCTGCACGGTTGCTAGGAGACGGATTTGCCTCTCTCAGTTTCTTCAGCGGCAGGTGAATTGATGAAATTACCGCTAGAAAGAAAGCCCCTCTTTCATGAGGAGTTCGCCAAGGTACTTCATACCAGAGCTTAATTTGCTACAGATGCTAGAGAAACTAGCAAGTATGTGGCAGGGAGGTTTCTTCAGATTTCAAGCGAGGTCACAATCAGGACTCAAAAGAGGAGCCACCTCGTAAAAAGACAGTAACAAATAACGAAGAGATCCAAATTCTCTGGAAAGCAAGTGCGCATCCAAGGCCAGACAAAGAAGGTATTAGGCTTCAAAATAGTGGAGGGGCCTATGTAAAATTTGGTGAAGTTCTTGTTAATTGTTGGCAACCACTATAAACGTATACTACTGGATCTGACTATTCAGAAAAAACGATGTTGCCATTTTTTCCGTTGACCTTAAGTGACCTTGACACAAGGTCAAAGGTCAAAATGGTCATACACCGTCCAAAGTATATCGAGCTTGGTACCAAAATGTGGCAAATTTCACAAGGAACATTGTATATGATATTTTGTTATTTGACCTTTCGTTTTCTTGTTATATGGAAAAAAATTAATCAGACACAATAATATGAATAAAATATGCAAACCCCCGTCCTGTCCAAAGCAAGAGTGGGCCCAAGTGTTTGTACAATCTGTAAACACTCTGCTTGAGTGTAGAATGAACCCTACACCACCCCCATTATTTCTTGCTATTAATGCCTATGGGTAAGTAGAGTAAACTATGTTGTTTTACAAAAATGTGGAAGAGAAAATGATCGATGTAGTCTATACTAAATCCATGGAACGAATTGTTGTTATTACCGTGAAATAACCACGATTTGCACTTCAGAGACAAAATTACGTATTAGTATCTTAGTCTCAGTCACATATATTTTTCATTACTATCTATTACTAGTATTCTTTCCATCCAGAGACCCTGAATAGTCTCGTCTAAAGCAAGATCAAGTTAGTCACCCTATACCCCGGGAGGGGGAAAAAAAAAAAAAAAAAAAAAAAAAAAAAAAAAAAAAAAAAAAAAAGGGGGGGGGGGGGGGGGGGGGGTTCTCAGGGTTGGTTTGTGTAGGGACGTGCCTCCGGGAGTCTGGAAGTAGGTATAGCTATACCATTTTTTGCAAAAAAGGACCCATACTATACCAGAGATGCCAATTTTGGGCCAAATTTAACCCAAATTGAGAAAATTTGACTAATTTTCCAACAAATTTGAGAAAATTTTGAAAACGACCATCGCCATACCAAAATTGGCATGAAAAAGGGTTCATTGGTATACCAGAAGGCTACATATATGAGACTGATGCCTGTAGCAAATTTAACCCAAATTTGCCTTTTATTCGTCAAAATTGTGACATTTTAAGCAAATTTGGACAAGTTTGACTTCAAATTGAAGAAATGTGACTTATTTTCCAACAATTTTTAGAAAAATTTGGCTTCCGATTGAGAAAATTTGACTAATTTTCCAACAAATTTGAGAAAATTTTGAAAACGACCATCGCCATACCAAAATTGGCATGAAAAAGGGTTCATTGGTATACCAGAAGGCTACATATATGAGACTGATGCCTGTAGCAAGTCCCCATATTGTCATTTGTGTTGAGAATCCCCCGCCCTATACCCAACTCCCCATACATCGTAGCTGCTATTAATGCCAATGTGTAGGTAAACCATTTGTAAAAATGTGGCAAAACCAAAATTGGCGATTTTCTTCATTTGTATTAAATTTTTATCCTTTTCAACAATAGACCCTGAATAGTCTATAGCATGGGGTGAAACGCGTCAAACCATCGTCCGTCTGGGCGCCTGACCTTTTGAATATTGCACGGAATAATTATCCAGTTTTGGGGGGCTTTATCACACATAATGTTCAATATCGAACCAAACAATACCCCAAAATTAATATCAGTTGTTTGGTTTGGGTGCTATTGGTGTTTAAATTTTGTCCTACCAACCCATGGTGGCCACACACGAATGACCTGACACATCATCGTCCTTGATTTAAATAACCCGCCTCAATTAATACATCATTTCACCTAAGCGCCGCATTGCAATTGGAGAAAAAGAGTATCTGAGCACAATGATCCAGGTAAACTATTTTTACACCTGGCCACCTCTAAACACATACATTAATTTCTATCATACTACCGATTAGTGTATATATATGCAAAGCGGCACGCACAGTATGTGGAAGAAGCGGAGGCAGCCATTGCTTCCTATTGTTGGTACTCTAGATTTTCTTTTGTGGTCGGCAAACACATGCGAGACGTGAATTTCTAAGATACGTAACGTTTATGCCTCTCTATCTATATAGGACCACCTCTTCGGTCTATAGTCTAAAGCACATCAAGTTAGAAGTCATCTCTACCAACCCCCATCAAGCTGCCGATTAATACCCATGAGTTAAGTAAACTGAATTGTGTTACACAGTTTATAAAATAGGAAAATGTTCCAGAAAAAAATATGATTTTCTCCATAAAAATGTGCCCGAACATGGAACAGTGCTGTGCTATCCACGTTTAGCTAAGATTCATAGCTGTAGGTGCTTGTTCCCACCAACCGGTCACCTAATCTTTAAGGTTCTTACAACACTGTTATCTCGAATCTAGTCTTTCTTTGTGACAAACCGTTTTACATTGAACATTGAGCATTATTTTTCCTGGTCTAGTGTATAGAGTGTATGCATTAAACTAGTAGATAATATAACCACTTTGGCATGCCCATACTGGAGTACAAACATTCACTTGCGGGGGTGTAAGTCCCTTGATCGATTCCATAATTATCATGTGTTTAAAACATGGTTCATCACCACAGTATCATTCTTGGAGAACACTGTTAAGATTGATTGGTTCATTCCTACCGTAGGACGTTGTATTGCATACGCCTCTCTAAGTTAAGCACATCTATATACTTTATTGCTGAGCGTTTTTCCCTATTTTGTGTCCAGAATTGGTGCACTGTGTTTGCATATTAGCTGGAAGATGTCATTTTAAAGAGCAGAAAGTCTTTTTGATGACAAAAGACCAAGACGGGAACCCAATACTCTGCCCAGTATGCCAATAGTCCCAATGTGATGATCTACTTGTTAACGAACCTAATTTCAAAACTCATACACTACAGCTTTTGAGTATTGTTTCACTGCCAGTCAGGGCTTATGGGTATTTCCTGAGGGAGCAGCACAGGTCCCCGTGACCCGCACACAACACACGCCAAAAAATTCCCCCAAAGGGGGCAAAAGGGTCCACTTTTTTGTAGATTTTATCCATAAAATGGTCCAAAGTGTTGAGAAATTTACAGAAAAGACCACTTTAAATAGTGATGAGAATGTTTCACAAAGGACAATTTTAGGGGGTTATCTGCTTTTAACATTTAAACCAAAAATTTTCCAACATTTTCATAAGCCCCTAAAAAGGAGTTTCAAAAAGTGCAAGTCATTTGATCGGTCTAAAACACCCCTATGGCAATATGGCAACATTAGCCGTGTAAAATCCTACACTTAATAAGTATTGGCAACATTTGACCCCTTCAGTAGAAAAGGTGTTTTTGGTAGGCTTACTGAATAGCTCTTTACGCAAATGAGCCGATACGATACAAAACTCGACATCTTTTATCAAAAATCGAACCCTAATGTAAGTTCAAGTCCCTCTTTCTTTAGTCTGAAATACCCCCTTTTTCCAGAATTTCAGTGGTTTTGCTACCGTTTTCACTCACACTCTTGAAAAAAATCCCCTTTTTCGTGTTTCCTAACTTCTCTGGGATGGGAAAATACTAAAACAGCACACCGTGGTGACTGAGATGAAAAGATAAACTAATAAATATTATTCTAACTTTTGTCTTTGTAAGCAAAATCGTGGTTTATTCCCGTTATGGCTTATAACAAAAACAATTCATTCTATGGATTTGGTAATATATAGACTACATCAACCATTTTCTCTGGCACATTTCAATATAAACACCCATTGACGTTTACTTCGCCATGGCATTATAGCAAGGTATAATGGTGGTTTGTGTATAAGGGTGTCACCATTTGTGCAACAACTGAGGCCTAAACGTCCCACTGCTTTGACAGGACTAAGGTCACAATCCCACATTTATGCAATATTTTGTGCTCTAATGAGCTGTATTTGCATCTAACAAGAAAACAAAAGCCAAATAAACAAAATAAATATCTTACAATATTCATTGTTGAAATTGGCCACATTATTGGGTCCCAAGGTCGTAAAACTTTGGACGATGAATGACACCGCTTTGAACCTTTTGACCTTTGTCAAGGTCACTAAAGGTCAACGGAAAAAAAATGGCAAACATCGTTTTTCTGAATAGTCAGCCCAGATAGAAACATAATATTGGTTGCCAAACAATTAACATGACTTCATAAACCCTCTTGGAGGAACAATAGGCCCCTCCCACTAAAAGTCCATCAATAGATTCAATATTTACACTCCGGAACAAGACAAAGGGGACAGACTCCCAACCAAGTTTCTGACCTGTACACTTTCCTCCCATCAAGCATTCTATGGGGGAAGATTATTAAGTGTGAGTGGGGGGGGGGGGCGTGGACCCCACTTTTGTTTTTTGTTCGCCATTTTTTAAGGTACATTATTTTGGCCCAAAAGTTAATGTCATTACCTCAATGTCCCAGGCCCCCCCCCCCCCTCACCCAAGGAAACCACCCCCCGTTTTTTGTTTTTTTTTTTTTTTGCAACATTGACCACCTCCAAGGAAATGATTAATATGTTTTTATAAATTCGTCAGGTTGAGTCCAACAAAGTCGTACATTTTTGGCGAAATGGAGTTATTATATAAATGAAAAAAATAGATCCTTACGCTTAATTTGATTACATTTCAGGTGACATT
Organism: Ophioderma brevispina; assembly: GCA_023653785.1. Classification (NCBI taxonomy): domain Eukaryota; kingdom Metazoa; phylum Echinodermata; class Ophiuroidea; order Amphilepidida; family Ophiodermatidae; genus Ophioderma; species Ophioderma brevispina. The sequence continues at coordinate 57,039 of JAMKCH010034133.1, forward strand.
CTCAATTTATTGCAGAGTATCAAATTCAAACTTAAATTTCTGTGTCGGGTGCAACAAAGTCGTAACAGGTAGATACGACTTTGTTGCCCCTCTCGGGAAAAAGTATGTAGATAGACATTTTATTTATTGTGCGATGTTTTTTAAAAAGGTGCATAAGTCAAAATTCTTTAAATATTTTGTGAAAAGCACAATTTCATTTTTTTACCAAATTATGCCATTTATGCTAATTTTGGCACCAAAAACCTTAAAACATATAAAAATTGTACTTAAGACCTTTTTTTGCCACTCTATATTACGCCGCGAGTACTTAATTAATTTTACAAAAGTAAATTAATACCCATATTTAACATATATTTCACGTATAGGCTCAATTTTTTGCAGAGTTTATTAGGCTAATTAGGCCTAATTAGGTGTAGATACGACTTTGTTGCACTCAAAATTGGAATTTCCCGTGTCGTGCAACCAAGTCGTAACTGGTAGATCGACTTTGTTGCACGCCACGGGAAATCATGTGTGTTATTACGACGGACGGCCATTTAATAATTAGCCATTAATTCTTATATTGGTTGACTTCAGTGGGAAATGAACTATTTAATAAGGTATTTAAAAAAAATATATATTTTTTTAAATCGTGTGTAAGAATTATTTTTCATTTGAAAAGTCACAAAAAGACT
>JAMKCH010034134.1:0-16313 GCA_023653785.1 Ophioderma brevispina
ACTGGTATCAAAATCATTAGCATCGGGTGCTTTATAACGAATTCTCGAGGGGGGGTGGTAACCACCCCCCCCCCCCTTGGTCGTGAACGTAGTACAAAAACCCTTGGTTGGACGAGGGTTAAATTTCAAATTAACCCCTTGAAAATCATTCTTATCAAGAAGGTATTTCTCCAAATTATATGACGATTTTAATCTCACAAAAAAGGACAACGACGATTTACGTTTCGCTTGGTCAAGGATCTGAATGGAGTCCATATTCTTGATTAAGTTGTTACTGTCTTAGCCCAAGAGTTATGAACGGGTAAGGCAATATCGTAAATGTGATCCATACCGTGAGAACTTAAGACGGTTTCAATGTGGTCTAACCATTTCCATTTCAATACCCTGTTCTGACGGATGCAAAACATAGTGTTAAAGGCAAGTTTGGGCCAACGGTTGTTATCCATACCAAGCAGGCGGTTTAAGTAGTTCACCCTGTGCCCATCTTGAACAGAGGCAACCGAGTGCCAGCCTAAGTCCCCATACAAAGTCTCTTTACAAGTACAAATGTAGAACGCGTGGCTTTCAGAATTAACCTCGCCATGTGAATTTGAAGCTTCTCCAAATCCTGAATATCCGCAGACCCCCCCCCCCCACACACACACACAGATCCAAGTAGCACTCGCGTAATTAATTGAAGGCAAGGCAAGTGTTTTCCAAAGAAGATCACCGTAAAAAAAACCTATTGAAATCATCTTCTTGCCCGTCAATAATCGATTTAAAATAACCGATGATCGTATTGACCTTTTTAATTACATCCTGTATATGCGCATGGTCAGACAACGTGTTTGAAATAAGGCACTCTAGATTTAACTTCCGAAGAGTTAACTTCCGAAATTATATCACCTCCCAATTGCCATAATCTATTGCTATCTGCTCTTTTACCAACAATAAGCACATTGGATTTGGTATTATTAAAAAGAAGTTTATACTCATTACTGAAGTGCGTTGCTATAGGTCCAGCATGCGTTGCAGCTAGTTATCATTATTGGCTTACAGAGCAACGTCGTCCGCAAAGAAAAGACAGCCAACTCTGACACCATTAATGCAAACACCGATGTCATTGTTTCTGAGTAATTTGGCGAGCTCATTAATATAAATGCTAAACAATATTGGTGATAAAACACAACCTTGTTTAACACCGCCTGTCACATCAAAAAAATCAGTTACACTGTTTTGTGAGGAGTACTTGTACTGTGCATAGATTTTTTTGGAATTTCCATCCAGATAACATTTCTTTCTGCTTTTGTATACATTTCGGCCAAGTATAACAGCACATTTGTAGTATTGTAACCTCTTGCTAGAAAGTTTGGAAGTAAAAAAAAAGATTTTTTTTATAAAAGGAGGGTGTAAACTAGTAGTGGTTCTAATGTGATGCCCGCATCCAGAACAGGGGTCCGTTCGCGAAACTCAATCGTAAATCTACGTACATACTATGTTATGCTTGAGTGGACCGATTTATCCAACGCACTTTGACACAAGTATAAAAGGGTCTATTATGTAGGACCATGGAAGAAAGAGAAAAGACGGAACCCAACGACCCACTTGACGTTTGAACATCTATCTGCCGCCCCATAATTGCAATTGTTATTCATATTCTCTCAAGTGGCCATGCCAAGGATAATCCTATTCAGACTTTCTTGCTCTAGAAAATTCTCAGTTCGTGGTTGTTTCTTCATTGCGATAAAGATTCCGGGTCATCGGGAATCAGCGAATCAGCACGCGCTGAATTCTGTGAGGTAAATACTCAAACATATCAACACACCCGGGCGGTTCTTGGATATTGGTCGGGACCCCATGCTCGTTTCGAAAAAAAGAGGGAGTAGCTGCAAATGCGGGACTACCGCTATATGGGTATCAAATTCACAATAATCAAGTTCTAGTCCCGCTAGGGGTACAAATTCAGTTGTGATTGGTTCAATGATACAAATAGGAAAAAATAACCTAAACATATCAGCAAAACAAGCCTAAGTGTGTATTTTTTTCTTGCAGTAGCACACGTGTCAGTTTCTTTGGCTATAGACCGTATTCAATAGCGAGTCATGTTGGTGGACAAGATAGACGCATTCCAGTAGTACAATACATTCACCTGTCAATGATCCCGTGCAATCGCTAAACACGGATTTTCGATTGACAGCTGAATGTATTGTAGTCCCTTCTTGTCCACCAACATGTCTGGTGGCTGACGTCATATTGAATACGGTCTATACTGGCTATAATTGGCTATTTTAAATGTGTATCTTTTTTCATGTATTGAGAACAGGTCCCGCAAAGGATATAATCTCACTGCAAATTACCTTCAATCTTCAATCAATTTTTATTTGTTCATCATAGAATACAACAAAAACAATATGATAAATAATTAAGTAAATAATGTAGTACAGTGAAACGTTAATTGTTAAAATATTAATCAAAAATATTTTGCATACAAGTAAAGATGTGTATAATACATTATAAGTGAAATTTCAAAAGATAATATATAACTGGGATAATACTAGTGGAAAAGCACAGAAAGGATGTCACATTACTGCTGTAATATATTTTCACTGAAAACTAGTATAATTTCACTAAAGCTTGTCCAATTAGGGGCCGGGTATATTTTAACTGAATATTGGTCCCGTTAGGGGGTCACTTTCCGAACCCCTGGAACGAGCATGGGTGCCCAACGAAAATCCAAGACCCCCCCCCCAGGCAAACGTTCAAATTTAGTTAAACTTTCATCCTTTATTTCTCACACTGGGCAGTCTTGGGCAGTAAAGCTGAACGCATAACGATGTACATTAACTTCTTATATAACGAAAACAACAACAAATACCCCCCGGAGACAACCAGAACATGTTGTAATATGCAATAACTTTTACACTTTATCGTGTTCGGAACATAGAGTTTTCAAAAAAATGCTACAGTAATGATTGCTCGCCTACACTCGTTGCGGGCAGAGAAATAATGATCAAAGGATCGCTGTTAAATCCCCTTTTGTGCTGGTGAATGGATAAACAGATTAAAATCGGATTGGGGAAGTCTTTGTGGGTCCTTCTTATCTCTTTCTTCCATGGTAGGACATACACATTGAGCTATGTTACACTTAGGGTTATATGAGTTTCTGAACGGACCCTGAATTAAATGCTCCAAGCACGATTTCACCTCAAGAATGTATTTCCCTTCTTTAATGTCACTAGGAGGCGGACTTGTGTAGTGGCTTATCCACTCTCCTTTCACCATGTCAAGCCCGTCCTCGCAGGTTTCCCTCCGCCTGCATCTAAAATCGGACTTCCTCCCAGAACAATTCCTTCCTTGTCGTTTCTGATATACTCTTGTGTTGTAGCACCTAGGCGCTCCACGCGGCGCCCTGGGCACTTCGGTGGATTTGTCGCGATGTTATACGATTTTTGTTTTTATTAATTATGAATTATATTATTATTTTTTTTTTTACATGTCCCCCGATAGCTTGGTATTCATATTTTGATAAGTTATCATGCACATTTTATTTTTCTTCATTTCTTCATTTTCCTTACTGTAAAGGTTGTTTTCAAAATCCAAGCAGGGTGCAGGCAAATTATGACAATTTTTTCTTTGTTTCGCTTTCGTATTAGACATGATAACATGGATATGCCTTTTCCTCATGAAACTCTCTTTATTTATTTTAAGATTTATTATATAGTCATTTTGTTAAGTGACCGGGGGGGTCCTATAGACCCTCAAAATTTGTTTTCGCGCTGGACGCTTTACGCGTGGGATTTTTGCGCCGATTTTTTGTAATTGTCTGACTTTTAAATGCGCCTCTTTTCATACCAAAAATTAAAATCGGCCAAGCCGTTAAAAATTAGTGAGGGTCCCATGGACCCCCCCCCCCCCTTGGGCACTAGCGGGTGTGAATTCCCCTTGGTCACTTAAGTGTTAACTTATAGATTTCTTTGTGATTAATTGATTGGTTGATTGGAAATGAGAATAACCTATTCATTGTACTCAGGAAAGGTAATAGGAATCTTGGTTCATCAAAAGAAACCTTAAGGGTTGTACAAAAGAGATATCAAGAAAATGGCATATTTCACTTTAGTTAGACCTTCACTTGAGTACTGCAGTGTAGTATGTGACCCTTACACATCCAGCTAATCACAAAGCTGGAAGGAGTACAGCGTCGTGCTGCTCGCTTTGTATTAAATAATTACGACCAGCTGAGCAGTGTTTCAAAGATGCTACGGAACTTGAATGGCAAACTCTTACCACCAGGAGAAAGATCAACAGACTTGCTGTTTTCCACCCCCCCCCCCCCCCCCCCGAAAGACTGAACAGGGTGAACTTGCCATCCCGGTCAAAAACCTGCTGCACCCGGTACAACGTCCCACTCGCAAAACCCATAGTCAATCTTTTATTAACATCCGTGCATCCTTAGACACCTATAAGTATGCTTATTCCACGAACAGTCACCGAGTGGAAACGGACTACCACAATCACTGTTTCCATCAGTGATCCTAAAGTTTTCAAAGAGCAACTAAAGCAATACTTCAAGTAATCACCATCATAGCACCACACACATACTCCCTGTTTGCATTTTTACCCACTTAGGGGGGTTGAACTTGTAACTAAGCAGAAGCAAGCAGATTGATTTATTGATTGATTGATTGATTGATTGATGATTGATTGATTGATTGATCGATCGATCGATCGATCGATTGATTGATTGATTGATGGTTTTGGATATCAAATGTCAACATATGGACTTGATTTTTTTTTAAAATTCACCATTTTACTACGTTTAAGGAAAATATCCTTTGGCCATTCGGAATTTTGATAACAGAATTATATCTATATATATATCACAGAATAGCAACACATTCATCTTTAGAAGTTCCAGAAATGAGCTTTTTTAACAAAAGATATCAGCTCAGAGTTTGAGCTAACGTTTGGACGTTAGACGTTTGGCCGTAAGCTTTACTTGGTGTTCTTAGTATGGGCTTGTTGACGACTCTACTATACGCCACTCGTTTTAGGCCAGATTGGTCAATTCGGAGTTATAGGCCATCGGGCCCTCAAGTTTTTGTAGAAATGTACACAAATTTGTATAATTAAAAAAACAATCGAAACATTTGGCAAGTTAAAAAACAAATATTGGTTCCACCTGAGTAAAAATGCTATTTGAGAATTTTCAAAAACATTGCCAAAAAAGATTCACTCATGTACCAAAATGAACCTAGGAAAGGTTGCCATTGATATACCAAATGGACTAAAACGAGCGCATACTTGTGACACGTCTCCATATGATTATATGTACTGAGTACCCCTTCACAATGTAGGCCCTTCGCTTTTTCACTTGTCAGTGGAGATTTATTCAAAGTTCTCGTTCTGGGCTACATCTGCCGTCATTTTGTCTACATCATAGTCCTACCTGGGACTGGAACTTGAATCTAGACGGAACTAATTATAAACCCACAACGAACAGAATCACTGCAGCGTAAAGGCTTGAGTGATCTGGTTCGGTGCGGTTGCTCAAAAACGATGAACACATGGATGGAAATCCAAAACAGCTGGTCTCCTATATTTAGCTCCAAAATAAATGCAGATGTGTTTTTAATAAAGGTTGAAATGATGAAATACAAAAAAAAATTGCACGTCATTGTCAGTGCCAAAATGAATAATTCAGGCTAAAATAAATAAATTGAGAAGACAGTGCACTACACTAAACCGACTTTAAGCCACACAATCTCAGCACACTTATCAACATAGCATAAACTGTCTACACAGTAGCTTCATTTGGAATTCTTATATTTAGAAATAGGTTTTGTCAAGTAAGATCATAGGTGGTTCAGAGGCATATATACTTCAAGTATAGTTCAATGGCAGCCATTTTCAAATAGGCAACCGCCTTCCCGAAGATCGCTGCTAATTGTGACTACTACAATGTAAGCTGTGTAATTTTAACCCGTTAGCATTGTCAATGTGGGATTGGTACTTTTCATCATTCATAAGTGAATTTATGCTTAATATGGATAACTAGTGGATAATAAGTGGCAGCCACTTGAAATCTAAGATGGCAGGTATATTGAAACTGATCTGAATCTATCGCCAGTGAGATATATTCCACTAAAAACTTCGTGGACCTTATTTTAGCTTATTTTTTCAAACAACAGTTGAGATAGGATCACCAACCTTTCAAGAGATACATTTCATAACTGGGTAAAATCCAACTATAGTTCATTGGCGGCCATTTTGAAACCATTTGCCATCTTCAAATTAAAGATTACTGCTATATGTTACTACTGCAATGTCAGCAGTACATCTTCTGAACTCCTCAGCTTTACCATTGTGGGGCTGTCCTTGATATTAGTGTTTTTCATCATTTTAAGTCAAGTTAGGATTAAAATGGATAATCAGTGGCGACAACTTTGAGATCTAAGATGGTAGCAATATTGATATTAACCTACATCAATAGCTAGATACATGTGCATCATTTTAAATCATACTGGGCCTTATTTGGTCAGCAATAGTGGAGTAAATTGCATTCAATCTCTTTAAAGGAATATTTCGTTATTGCAAAAACGGCCAAGTTCTGCATTAACAAAACATTTGCACTTAAATAATGCATCTACTCCACTATATCTTAGGCTTTAAGTTTTGCGTTGTTTGTATTAGGCAAAAAAAGTTTGTCTCAGAAGAAATGTGAAAAAATCGCAATGCGAAATGCGTTTTTTTTAAAATGCTAATGCAAAATGTGTTTTTTTAAATGCATTTGACCCCTTTTTTAAAACTTTTTCGGGCGCTTGATTTTTTTTTCTTCAGAATTTAAAAAAAATCAAATGAATAGAAACCTAAAAAATATATGCGGTCAAAGACCAATTTTAAACAAAATGCGCGCGGTCTTCTGAGAAAAACTTTTTTCCTTGGCCTAATATGATGCTTTTGTTCAAGAGTGCATTCAAAACAAATCTGTTTGTTTTTATTTTACATGTTATTTCAACAGGAAAGAAGGACTTTTTCAGAAGCCGTTTCGTTTTGGGCATTCTCCTAGCGTTAGTAGTCTTATTGCTTGTTGTTGTCTTTGCAATGGCGATTACCTCGGCGTCTCTGTCGAGAGGCAGTGCTGGTAAGGATTGAGATTTGTTTAATTTACCATGGGTTTCTACAGTGAACCGCTATGTGATGTATATAAGATATAATGGCACAAATGGCCTACTATACTTTCCAAAATTGTTTTATTAATTATTTTCTTTATTTATGTCACTTGGTGTATGCATTATGAAAATGTGAATCACAGTAACTCTATTATTATTTTTTTCCACTTATGCCATGGGCACTTCCGGTAGTGCATAAGAGGGGGGTTCCCAGGGACCCATAAAGTAATTCTTTTGGAATCAATGCAAGTGCAACTAAAGGTTAGACAAATGCAAAATATATAAGCTAAATATATTTGCAGCGTTAAAAAACGACGGCCGAAAAAAAATATACCCCTAGGACCCCCCCCCCTTTTTTTGCAGTTAAAGGCTGACTCAGATATTTCCCGAGGATGGTGCCCTCAATGATTTTTTTGTTTTGTTTTGTTTTGTTTTTTTTTGCATAAACATAATGCTTGTACGCATACTAATTACTGTATGAAATACCTAAGCTCAAGTCGATGTCCTTCATATAGAAAAACACAGTTTTGTTTAAAATTCCGGATCCGGAATTTTCGTTATACACTGTATACTTTGGGACTTTAGCTAAAATTTGGAATGGGGCATTTCGTGAGTGGGTGGGTATAGTTCTAGTCAACTATTTCTAATTATTACACACAAAAATCACACTTCGAAATCTCTGAGTCAGCCTTAAGTGTTAATTATACAAAAAAGAAAAAAAAAAGTTTAACTGAAAAAACAACCAGTAATAATTTTCAAATTAAGAAATAAAGGATTTGCAGTGTCATTTATGGGCGAATAATGTGTCCGAGGTCAGAAAAACTAAATAATGGGCGAGGCGCAGCCGAACCCATTATTTGGAAGTTTTTCTGGCCGAGGATACATTATGAGCCCATAAATGACACTGCAAACCCTTTATTTCTATTCTATTACCTAAAACAGCTTCATTTAATAAGAAAATGCATTGGCGACCCATTATTGCAGAATATGGGCAGTAAACTGACCAATCAGAATGCTTGCATTTTCAATCCATGGCAGCCCAGAGAGGTAATAGAATAACAGTTAAATCATCAGATATGTCCTTTTGGAGAGACTGGAGTTCTTGGAGTGAGTGCAGTGTGTCATGTGGAACTGGCCAACAAAGTCGATCAAGAGAGTGCAGTATCCAAGGAGATACCCAATGTGGAGGGACTACTGCCCAGGAAACACGAATATGTTCCAAGCAATGTCGTATGATAAATACTCTATTTTTCATCGGATATATTTAGTAACAATTTCAATTATTTTGATAATTAATTATGTAACAATAATTAGTAATAATAATATTTTAATGAAAGTGTCGTTATAGAAATACATCGCATTACAAAGTGGGCTATAGTTCACAATAATATTCATGGCAAGGATTCAAGATCTATTGAAATAATCACAAGCCATAACCGATAGCCTGTAATTATTGTTTAAAGCGTTAATTATCATTATTTCATAAAAATACTTAATCACAAGCCATAACCGATAGCCTGTAATATGTTTAAGGTTAATTATCATTATTTCATAAAAAATACTACATGGACAAGTAATGCGTTCGTCTGCTAAAACTTTGATCAGCCATATTAGCCTGGGAGCTAAGCAAAAATTTGTAACACATTTCGATTGTTTACAAGTGTGAGTGATTGGAGATAGCCTGACCAGGAAACCCCTGAAACTGATTCTTAGTGCTCTGCAAATGTGGTATTCAGAAGGGGGCCTAGACAAAAATTGTAAGGGAAAAACAAGAACGATCAATAAAAAGGGGTCAATTTCAGTTGTAAGGGGCAATTGTTAAAGTTGCTGCGATATGGGTAGAAAAATTATGGTGGAGCTCATAGGATTACGATAAGGGATGTTTTGAGTGTCTCAGATACTTAGTTACCAAAGTAGAGGGTTTATAAAACAAGGTCAAGCCCACAGAATGACACTGGCGTTGACTTCTGTCCCTACATCGGAAGGAAACTACGATTGAAGCGAGTCAATCAATTACTATTCCTTGATTTATCCTATTAGCTCTCGAACAAGGTGCCCATTTTTAAAAGCAAAAATCGGAGCAGCAACTATAAAATTTGATCCCCTTTACAACTAAAAATTGATCTTTTTATTGCATCTGCTGTTTTAGCCTATAACTCTGAAACTTTAGGCTGTAGATAGTACACACTAGTCTGTTCTGCAATCTTTACTTTGGAAACTAAGCCTTGGAAGGGTCGTCAAGTGCCGGGAAGTGTAATTTAAAATGTGTTTTAGTCGAAATATCCAGGGGGGGGGGCACGGAGATAAAAATTAACTAAAATATAAAATAAAACAGACATATTTGGATCACGTTCCATAAGCAGGGTGTTTGCTTTTGCTTTCAAACAATCATAGTTAGTCTTATATTTAGCTATGCAAAACGACCTGCTTATTTTGCAATGTGACCATGTTTATATTTTTACACAATTGTCGTTTGACCTTTGACCCCCTATATTATTTTAAAACCGGAGATGTTATTAAATGATTGCTACCTGTACCGCCTAGTTAGATGCAAGGACGATCTCCAAATTTCTTACTAATGCGTTGGCAGTCTATTTCGCATGATTCTTGGTCAATGGGTTCTTCAATTTTACTTAGTTCCCTACAGCTTTCTGAAAATTACAAATTCCGTTTTTAATATTGACGTGTTTTCACATGTGCTATTATGTTTATATTTGCATCCACATGGAACGTGATTGGGCTGGTGGGTATTGTGACGCCATGTGTGGTTCAGCAATGCAAGAACGAAAACGCGGGAATGCTTCATTGGCTTCCATTTGAATTTGAAGTATGATTCAATGTTACATGTGCCATGCACTTGTTCATTGGGTCCTAAAGTATATTTATCACACCCCATAGGTAATAATAAGCCTAGGGTTTGCTAGATAATATCATTATGGCGACGCCATCTTGGATTTTTCAAAACGCCCAAGGGTGCCAAGGTGGCACCCGGCAGATTTTTATTCTTCATACCCTTTTCTATCACGTTCAGCAAAAAATTGTATATATACTCATCTTTACGGTCAGGCCATAACTTGGACCATATCTCTCCGACTAACGTGCCTGTTCCTAATTTATATAAAATATACAGTTAAGCCATCAGAAATGTTATTTGGTTTTACAGAAGCGTCGTGGAGAGACTGGAGTTCTTGGAGCGAGTGCAGCGTGTCATGTGGAATTGGCCAACAAATTCGGTCTAGAGAGTGCGATATTGTAGGAGATATCAAATGTGAAGGGAATAACACCCAGGAACAGATATGTTCCCAAACATGTCGTATGTTAAACATTTTATTTCATTGAATACTGTATATATCAGTAACAAATAATGCTATAATTATGTAATAATAATCGTAAAGACCTTTTTGGTTTCACTCAAATGATATTAAAAGTCACTCCCAGTCTTGCCGGGGAAATGGCACAATGTGTGTATTTTTCCCCAAGACCTCTGTGAATGAAGATAAAAGTTACAAGAAACCTCAACGTGATTTTAAATTAATCGCTTGATTGATCTTAAGAATAGAATTCATGCTAAAAGTTTTATTGCATACAACGTTTGCTCAATAAAGTGCATCGCCACTAATAGAAATTACATGATTCACATCCAATTCAATACTTAGGAATAATACCACGAATATTTAAACTTACTAAGCGATCCGCGTTGATAGTACTGAAGAAACAATTATTAGAAACGAGCAATTAAAACCTTTATGTTAGGTCGTAAAGAAAATATTTTTAAGTTTAACCACTTTGTTGGACTCGGGCTAGGCAATTTCTTGGGCCTCGCACACCAATAATTTTAGCGATAATGATTAGCCTGTTGTGACATGCAGCCAGCTCAATTTTGTGGGCAGACCAGACGATATCGGGTTACAGTTTCATTAAAAAACAACCGAGAGGCGAGATATTATGTCTAGAAATATATGGTAGGTTCCAGCCAGAATTGCCTATGTCTCGCTAGCTTGGCTGCGCTAAAACAACGAAATCGCTGAAGCGAATCTGGGCTAGAAGGAGCCCAAAGTACGACAAAATGGTTGAGGTGTTTTTTCTGATCAATGTTAGTCAGTTATCAGTGTAGTTAGTTATGTACAAAATTGAAGGTTTTACTGCAAACTATTGTTTCATCACCACAATTGTCACAGTGACTGTCAAAGCAAAATTCAACCTTATATATAGCCGATGTAAGATGACTGACACTTTTTAAACACTTTTTCTAATAGCAGAAATATTTCTTGAAAAATAACTTATCCAGAACCAATGCAAATCAGAAAAAAGTTTGTATCATTAAGTGACTTATGTCCGTCAAGTAATACTCTCACTAATAATCTGATTTTACAAAACTTTAATATCTGAAAGCTAACGTCTATGCGGTATTTTTAGCAGGGTAGATTGTTACAAGAAATGGCTCTATGATTCGTAAAGAGTCGCCAATACATCATTTGTAAGGCCTATGTTATCTTCTAATTCTCTGGCATTTTCAGCTTGGTGATTTCAAATATTTTGTTTTGATTTGAAAACAAAGTAGAACTCCCCTAAACAACAAAGAGAACGTAGTAGTCCTACGTTTTCCACTATTCTACAGTGTGTTCTATGGAAATTGAGGGTTTTGCTGACATGCGAACTTTATGACGTTATTCTGACAAAATGCTATGCATGTTGGTACTCATTTTGGTATCAATGCAAAGAGGAGGAGTATAGCTATCTATTGGTACCAAAAATAATTGTCTATGCTATTCCTGTGTGGTACTAGGCATGTTGGTACATCTCTTCCGAAGGGGGGGGGGGTTGCCACCCCCATCACTTTGGGATCACCCTGTGTCTTACCTATACCCGACGGATGTTTGTTTTGGATGAAAATGAGCGGAAATGTCAATTGACAATTACATTAAATAATTTGGCACCAAAAAGGGGGGTTTTAGTAAGGCGAGGAAAAAAACCTGTAGGGGGTGGTGACCCCTCTTCGGTAGACGAGGGCTAACCTTAAAGTATTTTAGATGAATATGATCTACATATCTTGAAATAATGATTTTTATAGTTAAAGGAAATATGTCATGATTCTGAATATTTGGAAAATTTGGTATGGATGGAAAGCTTAAGTAACGTAGATTACATATAAATAAAAATAAGTTGAAAATTGTCCACATTTGTTGAGTATTTTGCCCTTTTAATTTTCCGCCCAATAGCTTACTCGAAAACGATTCCGACAAATCCACATCGCAGGCAAATGATGGCGTCAAAGTGATGACCATCCATAATTTACGTCGTTGTGACCATCATATCGCAGTGTTGCCACTTTCCTATAACTGCGATCGATGTGTTTTTATATCACTAATAATTAAAACACAACGAAATGAAACAAAATATGTCATTCTGTAACTTATTTCAAATTTTATTATTACTTTCATTAATCCATCAATATTACAGTGTCAGCAATAACAATTCGAGTCAACACGATGTTTTGGTCATCACTTTGACGTCACGAGGAGAGCAAAATTGGGCGCTTTTGATCAATGAAGCCGTGGCGAAAAATCCGCCCGTTTTCTTCGTATGTCAAAAAAGCAAAAATTAAAATGCCTCTATTTTGTTAAGTTTACATTCAAATGTATTATTTTTTCGGGAATTCGTGATGTATGTACATATATTTTATGAATGTAAGTCAAACTGAGCTTGACAAAAATCTTGACATATTTCCTTTAAGTGTGTCAAAGTTGATTTTTCGTCGAACATAATTTCACCTCAGGGTGTGTGTTTGTTATTTCATTTTGTTTGTTCGTTTGTTTGTATTTTTTAATATATTTTCTTTTAACTTTTAGACTTAACACAAGTCGTGGAAAACAATAAAAGTAAGAACTACTGGGAACCACGAGACTATACTTAATTAATATGAATAAAAAGTTTTTTTTCTGAGTAACAGATCAAAACAAAAATTCTCGAAACATTTCAACTACTGTCAGGTATTCACTCTGGCGACGACGCAGCTGAGGATACCTATTTATAGATGATTGAGTGACGTCATCCTTTTTGATACTAGGTTGCCGTATTATGATCAGCTGGTCGTAGATTTTGTTTAACTTTTAAGCCCCTTCATCTTTGTACATGATGTTAGTGATGTTAGACCGCTGCTTTTAATCCAGATGGCTTCTTTCAGACGGCGTGTAGTTTTTATAAATCCGCAATCGCAGAATAAATCATGTAATTGGATGGGATGAGGCTAAAATCATTGATCACGAACCGGACAAAAATTGTCATATAAATCGGCTTTTAAACTGCCATTTTGAATCTTTTTTCAGAAGGGGTCCAATTGCCCCCCCCCCCCGTTATGCACAAACGGGAGTGCAAAAGATCTTATGCACATACGTGTTAATGTGGTTTAAATTTCCTTATGAAATGTACAATAAAAAAGAGTATCATGATGATATTTCAAATTCTTGATAGGGAGCATAAAACGGCTAATTAAGTAGGCTTGGAATATATTCATCAGGGTCGTAGAAATATGAATAAAAAGGTTTTTTGAGGAACAGATCCAAGAATCTGTAGTACTCACGAAATATTTCAAAATATAATCACTACATCCTGTATCTAATATAAATAACAGTGGGACTTTCAAAAATCTTTATATTAAAAGTCTACTTCTGGTGATGTTTATTCATATACAGCTTGGGCACAGTGGATGAATTGGGGAGCATGTGATGTGACGTGTGGCGGAGGGATAAGACTGCGCACGCGCATCTGTGAGAACAGTGTATCTAACAGCCCTTGTTTTTGTTGCGGACAACCTGCGGAAAGCGAAACATGTTCTAATTTGCCTTGTCCAGGTATGGTCATATGACGTATCGTATATATTGTTAAGTTAGCCCCCCATTTTGTGATTAAAATATGATTTGATTTGATTTCTGAATTTTATTTGAGAAAAGATTTCTCTAGGAAAAAAGTACTTCAAATATATTTAACTCAGTCAACTTCCATTCATCTAATGCGAAACATGATGTTAAATAAAATACCTCACTATGTGAAAACGTCAATATAGCAATTCAACGTGTAAATAACGTCACGAAAATACGTCGTTATGTCGCATTTGCGCAAATACGTCCACTTATGTGAACGACAAATACCAACTCTAACCGGTGAACTTAAAAATACTTTCGCACGTCACTATGTGACGCGGCGGATACTTCAAAAGGGCAGATGCGATGCTATGAGACTGGGAGTACAGATTTTCGGCAAATCGTCGTTCGTGATACGGACAATTAACGTTTAGTAAATACGTCATAATTAGTTAATGACTATTTTTTACTAATTAAGCCACTTTAAGGTTTAAAATTTGGTGAATATGTTTAGGTAGAACAAAGCAAACGTATATGCCAAATTTCTTCGAATAAGTCTCTATGTGACGTGGCTGACGATATATATAAACAAATTTAATTCATCAAACAACGAATAAGATTTAAAAAAAAAAAATTAAGTCATCAGCTATATTAATTGCTTTACAGATCATCGTGGAGAGACTGGAGTTCTTGGAGTGAGTGCAGTGTGTCAGGTGGAACTGGCCAACAAATTCGGTCTAGAGAGTGCGATATTCAAGGAGGCATCCAATGTGAAGGGAATTACACCCAGGAACAGATGTGTTCCCGACAATGTCGTAAATATTCTAGTACTCAGAATTATTTCAGTAAATGAAATTATTTGAGAAGTCATGTTCAGCAGCACGCGCGCGCAGCGCGAGCACACACACACACCCTCTCACACACACACACACACACACACACACACACACACCACACACGCGCACCCCCCCCCCCCCCCCCCACACACACACACACAAATAAAAATAAACACTTCCGATCCCGCCATGATCTCTCTGAGCGATACTAATATGAGCAAGAAGGGAAAAACGTGAATCAGCCAACGTCAACGAATCCCATCGCATGATTGGATAATACACTTTCGATATAACGTAATTCCGTATTGGTATTTGCAATAATCCCCCACACAAAATAACAATATTTTCTGATTCAACCTGTACAAATGATTTTTCAACCTTTTCAATTTTCGTTTTCAAATCCTGATATTATGTTTATATTTTGCAGCCACGTGGAGTGATTGGGCAGAGTGGAGTGATTGTGATGTCGTGTGTGGTTCAGGAACACAGGAACGAACGCGGGTATGCTTGGATCCGGATTCAACCGGTGGCAGTTGTATAGATGATGTGACCTATGACGTCACTTGTTGACATTCAGGACCCCCTCTGTTGTTTTCTGAAAAGCAAAATATTACAGTAGTTTCTGTGACAAGACCACATAATATCTGGTTATAAATTACTTTGCACAATCTTTCCTGATCTAAATTGGTCACAAAATGCAGCTGGTTAGCATTAGCTTATATGCTTGTTAAGACAGTTAGTATTTTTAATTCGAAACAAAAGTTACAGCAAAAACAGAATTTCCCCATGCAAAGTCATATAGTGCTTTTGCCTGCCAGTTTCTCTCTTACACCAACAGGGGGCGCCATAAACATAAACAAATGTCACATCTAGAGGTCCATGGACTGAATCGCAAACATGCAGTTCTATTTGTGGTAATTTATGAAAATAATTAAAGTCATAATTCTCTTCTACCCTTCGCATCTGTATGATGTTTAGCGCCCTCAGTTTTCACCTTCCGTACCCACCCGCGTACTACAACTTTGTTTAGCGCCCTCAATTAAAATGCGGCCCAACAGCCTTTGTCTGTGCATGTCTGTGTTTGGTATAGGTGCTGGTGATGGTGTGTGCGCATCTGTTTGGTAGAATAAGCTGGGTGTGTGTGTGCGTCGTTTTAACAAGTACGTACGAAATGAATATGAAGGAATTGTTATTGTTTTGAAGGGACAAATATGTTTAATGTTTTTTGTTTTTTTATTGAAAGGACGTGCCATGTTCAAACCGTGGTTTGTTAGGAAATATTTAATCGTTTTGTGATATTTTCAGGTTTTTTTAAGGCAATATAGGGCCTTGTAATCGTTGGTGATATTAACATTTTTTTTTTTTTTTTTTTTTAAGGAATGACTGTTAATGTTGTATAACGTACGTTTTCTTGTTGGTTTGTAGGAACGACTGTTAATGTTGTAAATGCTGTAGTACGTTTCCCTGGT